>NHZP01000121.1:0-46402 GCA_003313425.1 Pseudopyrenochaeta lycopersici
TCACTAATCGCAGAGCAAAGAGTGTTGTTTGTGCTTGCATTGTCACTAATGATGACCCGATCTTCTGGGCAATGCCGAAATCTTCGATGACCGGCTTAAGAGCCGTGAATTGCTCTTTCTAGCATGACTGGGAATTGTACGAAGACTAATAAGAAGCCTAGAGTATTAGTTCCTCGTTCGGCAACGAAAATGGGCGTAGATGCTAAGTAGAAGGTGCCTGTTAGGAGATAACCATACATCGACTGCGAGATGGACCTTTAAGATTGAAGATTGAAGGCTCCTTCAAATAGAATCTTTCTGACAGTCGTAGAGCGCCTTAATCTTCTTTTTAATTTCCAAGTGCGCAGTTGTTATGTAGCCTTCGACCTCTGGATTGAGCGTCCGCCAAAAGGCGTGGAATTCTGGCCATTTAACTACGCGAAATAACAGGTTCCGAGAGAGCACTAATGTCGCTAGTGCCTCCGTGATAACTTCCTTGTCAAGGGCCTTTCGAAAGACTTGAGAGTCTATCTTTCGCAACGCTTCCCCGGCAGACGAGGCTTTCGAGTAAAGACGTTCAAGTTGATCGACAGTTGATTGATGAATCGATCCAAGACCTTCAACCACAGCGATGCCATGGACCTTTGCAAGATGGCTTCGAAATGTGTTGCTTGCCTGGGTTCGATAAACATCCGTGCAGTATTTGCAATAGAAAAGTCGGTTTTTCCCTTGTTTTCCGGCTCGTTTGGGCCCGGCTGCCGACAGTGCTCTCTCGTTGCAATCGCTGCTATTCCTCTAGTTTTACTAGACTGTGATGCTGCAATCTGTCAGATCAGTGGTGTCCCTGGTGAGAGACTCATCAACTGAAAGGTTTGTGGAATGAGGAATTGAGTTCAGACACCATGTCGGATAGCTGGTAAATCAATGCAGGATGATTTTTGATGTAATTCGGATGGTTCTGTGAGATCTCGTGGGTTTGTTTGTGCTTCAATCGGTGGCGTTCGGCATGGCAACCATTTTGTCGAGGCTCGATTCAAGGCTTGACTTGACTCGACGCTCGATTGATGGCGCTCGATTCCATTGGCTCGACAAGCTCGGGCTTGAAAACCACACTGGGACGAGGTCTACAGCTCCTTTGAAGAAGCGTATGATGCGCTCAAAATGCACGGCATGCAGCATGGCTACGGCTTTGTCCTTAAGCGGAGTTTGCCTCATAACTGTGAGGTCAAAACACGTTACTACTACCATTGTGATCGTTTCAGGAAAAATTACAATTCAACCGCAAAGATCCTAAGCACAAGTACGCGCTCTACTGGATGCCCCTTCAAGCTTGTCATCTTCAAGGTGAAGCAGAGCGATCAGTGGAGGCTGGAGGTGCAGAACAAGAACCACAACCACTGTCGATCAATCAACCCTAGCGCGCACAATGTTTACCGCAGGCGTACAGTTGCACAGAAAGAGGTGATCGAGTCGATGACGCATGCTGGAGTACGGCCAATGCAGATACTGGCCGCCATTCAAAGGGAGGATCAGGACACCCTAGTCACTGCTACAGACATTCGCGGCGAGAGGAAGGCAGTCAGAGAGAAGCACCTGAACGGAAAGAGCCCAGTGGAGACGTTGCTGGATGACTTATCTACAGCAGACTGGGTATTCGCTGTCAAGAAGGATAACAACAATCGCGTTCAGAATCTCTTCTTCGCCCACCATAAACAGGTAGAGCTGCTGCTTGCTAATCCAGATGTACTGTTGATGGACTGCACATACCCGCACCAACAAGTATAGACTCCCATTGTTGCATATACTCGGCTGCACCAACCTGCAGACCTTCTTCTCTGCAGGCTTCTGCTTCCTTAGTAGTGAGACGCAAGCAGACTACTATTGGGCTATCGCAAACTTCCTCCTTAAGACAGGGGTACAACAACCGCGGGTTTTCATCAGTGATCAGAAAGATGCATTGAAGTTGTCTGCTCGGGTACTACTTCCAGAAGTCCCTCAGCTTCTGTGCGTATGGCACATCAACAAAAACGTCCAGACCAAGGCCCAGCAGACCTGGCGCGATGCTGATGGCACGACGAAGGAAGAGAAGCAGAGGATCGCTGAGCATAGGGCTGCATTTATGAAACGTTGGACTCTGGTAAGCCCTATGTTAATTGCTTAGTACTTCCTGAAGGGAGCTGCCCTCTGAGGAAATCGCTTGTGGAGCTGACTGAAGCAGCTCGTCTACGCAAAGAGACCGCTGGAGTTCCAGCTGAAGTGGAACGATCTGCTTAAAGACTACAGCCACCAGCAGGAACTCTGCAGGTACCTACAGGAAAACCAATACCTCACATGTACCGAGTGGGCAGCTGCCTGGACTTCCCACCACCGCCACTACGGCACGATCACTAACTCGCCTCTCGAAGGCATGCACAAGGTTCTGAAGGACTACCTCATGACCTCAAGGGGTGACTTGCTGCGCGTCACTGAGAGAATCGAGCAGATGGTCAAGAGCCAATACAATAAGTATATGAAGGAGCTTGCTTCATCCAAGCATAGTGTCAAATTTGGGCATAGCCTAGAGTCAATGCCTTTTCTACCTCCTGGAATCCATGAGGTTCTGACGCCGCCGGCGATCGAGCGCATCAGGCAACAACATCTGCTATACCAGAAAGAACAGAGGCAACGTCGTAGCCAACATCCCTGCTCCGGGCTGTTTGAGAAGACGAATGGCCTTCCATGTCGTCATACTTTACGAGATGTGAGGACGTCTGGTTCAGCTTTACGACTGAATTATCTTTATGACGATCATTGGCGCTATCAACGTGAGCAAGGACGGTCGATTAGCTTGCCTCCAAGGCCACATCATTCTGTTCTGGAGCCACTCATCGCGCAAACTAGAGGCGGATTGAGGAGGAATGAGGCATCGACTCGGCGAGATCCGTCAGCTTTCGAACTGCGTGTGCCGCCTTCTGTCCCTCGCCTTCAGCCTCACCATCAACTCCATGGTCAGACACTTGCTGAAGCCCTGCGACAGGTGAACGCCTCTGTGACCGTGTCGATTCCTACGGCTATACCAAGTGAGAATCCTGTGACTACCTGTGTATCGGTGTCGATCCCTGCACCTGCTCCTATACCTGCGATTACCTCTTCTCGTCCGTCTCCGCCTTTGGCTGTGGCTGTGTCTGTCACCATGGCTCCACCTCCTGCCTGGCAACCTCCGTCGTTGGAAGAATTCCTGGCCGACATCGAGCATCGAAGGTCTCAGCCTGTTTTATATGAGTGCAACGACATGGTCTCAACGACTAACTTTCTGGCTGAGACAGGGCAGGAGGAGGATCCCGCAGAGTTAGTTGAAGCACGCAATATGGCTCTCGCTACGCAAGGACTTTTTGCCTCTTGCACTCCAACTATGGCTTGGAACTATCACTTTGGAGATATGGAAGCTTTCTACATCGAGAGGTTTGCGCAAGTCGATGCCCAAAATGCGCCTGTTGAGTCTCAAGATGTACCTACGCCTCGATCTAAGCGTGCGGCAGCAGTAACAGCTTCTGAGGCTTGGAAAGATCTCAGCCCACGTAAGAGAAACGGCGTAATAGAATATAGGATCAATAAGACAACGTTCACTTGAGCTACTAGAGACAGCGCAGTGCAGCTGCATTTGTTGTTTTGTAATTTATTTCCCCGCTAGTAGAAATAAGGGCTAGCACTGGGAACAAATCTCAAATTGGGGACAAATCTCAGCAGCCCATTTGCCGTATATAAATCTTAGCGTGTATTAATACATAACTACATACTCTAGGATCTTTTTTCTTATCGATAGGTGTTAGGGTAAAGATGCGAACATTACTACTAGCACCTTACTATTATATATCTACACAACCCTATTCTTTCCTAGCCTATAATGCTCTATAATCTTTTAGATCTGCTTTCTACACATTATACCTGAGTTGCATGCATTTTAAGATATAGGAAGGGCGAAGAACGGAACGTTGAAAAAGCGAAGAACGGAAGGTGAATGTCCGTGCACACGCCATATATTTACTAGCAAAAGCGAAGAACGGAACTTCAGTTCTTCGTAGAATACTTGAGTAGTAAGGCTATGCTTATAATCACTGCTCCTCTGTTAGTAGCGACTTGGAGAAACTTGTACCACTATGCAACTAAACCACTTGAACAAGCATCCCTATTTATTACCCAAGCCAGAAACTCAAAAATCTTGGCCTGGCCTCTTTCCAAAACCTCATCGCATGGTCAATGTCGATCCTAACCTCAACAGTTCCTCCTCGCGTTGCAATTCCGTTCTCCCAGTACAATAGCAACAAATCTAGCACCAGGTTACTGCTCAGCATGCATCGTAAACTTCTAGTATCAGCATGGAGCAGGAGGAAATCCTGCATCCTGCCTCTTTTCGACGGTCTACCGAATCGTTCATATTGACCATCTAAATGAGCTTCCACACGAACAGATTCATCGAGTGACGACATCGAGAAATCTGGTTTGTGATGCCTTGTGGCTGGCAGCCGGAGGAGTCCGCCACACTGAGAGAGCTTGCAGGGTAAATGGAGCACAATGCCCTGAATCTGAAGGAGCCACTCGCCGCTACGCTGATTCTGGGAAAAGTACGCCTGTCGACTTATATCCCAATTGTGCGCTAAGAGCTGCTTGTAGGACCACTCCATCTCCTTATCTACTTTCAAGTCCATCGAGCTTGAAGTCGATTCTTCTGGCGCCTCTAGCGATTCTAATGAAACACGAAACTCTGAAAGATTGTCGAATAGACAGCGTCCGTTCCTTCCATATATAGAAAGCGGCGGAGTTATTGGGGTTGGATCGAACGAAGAGAGCTGAAGTTTTAGAGACAACTTCCATCGTACCCAACTCCAGCTCGGGAGATTTGAGCAGACACGACTTGTTGTCTTTTGAAGGTCTCCATGGTAGTAGTTCTCTCCAGAGTAAGAATCGTCAGCAGCCTGACACCAGAGTAATGACTGTCGAAATTCCGCTACAGGTAGGCCGTAGAAGAATCCATTAGGGAAATAACTCGGTTGCAGGTATCCTAGAAGTGCAGAGATGGCATGAAGAGCATCGTCGTCATGACTCAGTTTACGCGTGACATAATCATTGACAAGGCGTTCGAAAAGTGTGATTCCAACTCTATATTCGCTACTTAGGGACGGAGGGTGGAGGAGGGGATCCTTGATCGAAAGACTTTCGCTTGCCTGGCTTGGCCGGTTTGAACTTGATGGTCCAAAGAGATTTTCGTCATCAAGCGTCTCGCAGCATTCCATCTGGTTGCAGCAATAGTAAACCTGATGCTTTGTAAATATAATACGTCGCCGAGACAGGAGACTTTCTTGATATGTCCAGCCACGGCTTGACCAAATTCCCTTTTCGAGATGAGCGTCTAGGCTAGGGAACTTTTCTGCCATAAGATTGCACTTTGCAAACTCTACAATGCGTTGAGGTATTCTTGCAGAGGCTAAACTGACTCCAGGTAAGCCGCTGTCAGCGCTGTCGCCATAAAGTGAGACTATTGTCGCAAAAGCCCCTAGATATATGGAATGCATGATGGCAATCTGTGAGAGTTTATGCTGCTGATTGCGTTGATTTATGCAAATTGAATCTACCCAGAGGTACCTTTGCCCAAGACTTTTCACAACATTCATGCTGTCAATGATAGTCTGCGGAAGTTTGTCGGGCAGGCGTCCAGATTTTGGGATCAGTGGTTGGCGAGCCTTTCCCCATACGTAACTCAGCGCCACATATTCACAGGGTTTGGACATTTCTCCAGTATAAGGAACTAGACGCCGGTCGTAAACATCAATGAGGGAAATATTCCTCAATGACTTGGAGTACATCGGACGGCAAGACTTATGGCTGGTGGCGCAATGAGCCAGCCAAGCTGAGATGGCGGAATAATCGGGATGCGTATCGATCAGTCTAACCGTTCCCAAAATACTGAGAGGACCTACGGCTCCAAATGTCTCATGCTCCCACCCGACAACGCTCCTTTTTACGATTATAGGACTCTTGAATAGGCCAAGGTCATAGTCCCAGCTGCCCTTTGTTGATCGAATCAGCCTGAAGCCCAACTCTTTAGCTTCCCGACAATGAAGAGTAAATTCTGACCACCCCAAGACTCCTCTGGTTCCGGTTTTCGTCATTCCATGACGATAAACATTGGACGGCCTTAGGCCGACCCAATGGGCACATTCCTCAGCTAATTTGCTACACGCATCGCAGTCCAGTTTGAGCGGCTTGGAGAAGTCGAAGAGAAGCCGCTGCGTTATAATTGAAGAAAGCCTAGAGTTCCACGGGCCTAAATCTGTTCTATCGCCCCTATGTGCAAGAGTTCCGAGGATGTCCAACTCCACACATCTGGCACAGGTCTTGGTAGAGTGACTTTGGATGGATGTCTCTTTGGGAACATGGCCGAGAGTTGCTTGATGTGGCATAGGCCTCGCTTTTTTGGATGAGCGGTTATGGGGAGAGCCTTGTTCATGGCCGCCATATGCTCGCTTCTTTGCCTGAACCATGTTGACGAAAAAAATAAACTAGCATAGATAAAGTAACACTCAGAAAGGGACTTTTGAAGAGAGGTCTTATCTTCCTTTTCCTTTTTGGAAAAAATCTTCTTGGGCCAGCCTGACGAGACGCAATAGTGTGACGTTTGATGCCAAGACGCTAATCAGTCGTTGCTGGGTCAGTCGAACCCTGAAAAGCTACAACAGTGATTAGACCCCTCCATCTGTACACGACGTGCCCTCAATGCATGCCGTCACCGTCGCTGCGTGGATTCGCGAACTCGAATCTCCTGCGCACTCTCGTCTGTCTCCTCTTCCTCTGCCCACTCGCAAGCGCGCGCGACCTAACCATTGCGAGAGCCTGCACCCGCGCAAGACACGCCGTCTCATACTAGCCGAGATGGCTGCCAACGACCACAACAAACCCGTATCGTCATCACACAAAAATAAATATTCAGGCTTGCTTAAGACCATGGAGAAGAAGCGCATACGCACACCCTCGCCCCAAAAACGCCAATTTCCCGTCGACGCGTACTCGCCGGACGCAGACTCCCTCGACGAGCTCGATGAGTCCACACCCCGGCTACGCAACCACTACACACATCCTATTCCCAAGCTCTCGTATAGAGAGAGTCTTGCACCATCGCAAATGAACTCGACGGGAACGACGACGCGCTCCAGGCCCGGTCGCATTTGCGATCGCGCCCGCAGTCGCAGTCGCAGTCGCAGTCGGCATCCTCCGCCCGTTCGGCAAGCCCCAAGAAGGTCACTTCATTATGGGACGTTGGAAATGGCGTCACATACACAAGCCTGGCGAATACGGCGGCCTCCAGGCGCGTGCAACTCGGGACTGTGGGGCTTACACTCTTGGAGACGCTGGAAGACGTGTCCGACAGCCCTGTGTTCGCCGCGAGGTTGAAAGAACGGCTAGCGGAAGTGGGCATCGAGAGGATCAAGCCTCACCTGTTGGATCAATCGGATGACCGGCCAATGGAGGAGCTGCTATACGAGCTGCGCACCGTGCAGACTATCAATGCGCTGTCGCATCGCTGTGCTGAGAATCGTGACCACGAGAGTGAGTGGAACAATCGCGTGCACACCAAGGTCCTGGAGCTGGCGCTAGGGAATGATGAGGTGAGTGTTGGATTCCGGAGTGTGTAAGTTCGAATCTGCTGCCTCGGGTGAGCTTTGCTGACAAGTCACCACTGTGCAGAACTGCTGTAAGAATCACATCTGAGTTCCGGCCCACACATTCCCCCGGCCTCACCACCGGCAAGATCGTCGACTACGCCATGTTCCTCGAACTCTCGGTTCCTGCTCGCAATGCTATCTTATCTCTCATCGGTATGTCGTCCGAGTCCATCAACCACGTTAGCTATGAGGGTCTGCGGACCCGACCTATAGCCATATCAATCGAAACCAAAACTGAGAGTCGGACTGTGGAAGAAGCGAAGGTACAGCTGGGCGTGTGGGTCGCGGCGCAGGTGGCCCGGATTGAGGCGCTGATCCAGCAAGTCGCTATGCTGAAGGCGAACAAATGTGGAGCAGAGATGGAAGCCAGATTAGAAACCGGCAGACGGGGACGACAGAAAAGTCGAGGAAAAGGCGTCAAAATTTCGCAGTTGCAGGCGCAGCAACCAACCCCAACTCCCACCATCGACGCTGTCAGCCCGGATCCTACAGATTTTCTCTCACAAATTGTGTTTCCCCTCCTCGATGTCCAGTCTGAATCGTGGTCGCTCTTCTTCGGGCGGGTCTCTATATCTCCCGACACGACAAATTCGGATATCCGGAAACCCGCCTCGCACATCCAGATCTTCCATTCCGTTGCCCTGGGCAACACGGCGAATACGGCGCAGACATATCGGCTGGTGAAGAGCTTGAGGGTGCTGAGGGCGTGGATCGATAAAGATTTCAGGAAATGGTGGGATAAGATTTTAGGGATTGACGAGGAGGAGTTTGAGGAACGGTCGAATTGATACCATCCCACTTTTTGTGGGTTCTATCGACCACTGAGCATCTAGATAGAGCTTGCTTCGCATTGCTATTTATGATACTACAGTACGTTCATTTCCTGGCATTAGTTGATTACACGCTAATCAAAGGTTGTGCCTGGCTAGCCATAGGTTTGGTTTTAGTTCCCGTACAGTAGTGGTGGGCCCGCTCCGGGTCGCTGCTGTTTCCAAGCTATAACCTATTATGGCAAAGCCATACTTGTAAACTGATGGCGTGTATGACACCGCCTCCAAGCTCTCTGTGGCTACTACGCACACTCTAATCTCATTCTTCAAAGGGTTCAACGCCTCTCACACAAGTGACAACTTGCCACTGCAGCAGCATTCCTAAGAATGTGTTGCTAATTAGCCGTCCTTCGATAGTTAAGATCGAGGTGGAGGTTAATAGCAGATTGATGCCGAGCGGAGCTCATCAGAAGTGCCTACCAAGCCCTTTTAGGCAAATCTTGCAGGGATAGGAACATACTTCACTATAAACACCTCCACTAGAATGGCTATTTCACCCTAAGGCTTCATCAATAACATCTATAGGCCTTCCGATGTATCGTGTAGTCCCCATATGCATCGCTCGACTGTTGCTTCTTGGTGGTTAGGAAGTCTTTGCAGCAACCTCTCCTCCTCCGTTTCCAAGACGACAGAACTAAGCGCGCTCTAGCTTGTTTCGCTTTTAGTCGAGCACTGATTGGTCAGCTCAACCTGCGTCTGCATCATTGCCAAAATCTAGACATTTGAACCCTTCATTTCCTGCTTGTGCTCCTCAAACATAGTGCCTATTCAGAGCGCAGTTTCCAGAGCAGTGAAGCTGTCGCATCCAAAGAAAATTTGTTGGCGATGCATTGGTGGCTGGCTCGCCGACCAGTAGTTACAATGCCCCATGGATGCGCCGCCCGTCGCGAAGGAGTTCGTCGGGCGCTAACAAGCTGCCCAACTGATTCAGGATTAGCTTGCGTCAGCACGCCTCCAGTTTCTGCCGTGGTTCCCGCAACACCTGAATTAGCTAGCCCTGTCGAGGCCTGAGCTCGAGCACAGACCTAGCCCCTGAGTATTCTTCCGCACCTGAGTTTCTGTTCTCTTCTCTTCTCTTCTTTACGCAACGTCTTGTATTACACCTGAGATTGTACGTAGTATAATAATTCAGCTACTTAGTTGAGCGTTGAAATCCTTACTCGTAGCCTCTCGTGACAATATGTGAAGGCCTCTTTACTTGGATTGGCTCGCTAGTCCTACAAGGGTCTTCCCGGGTGCTACGCCAGAGGTCTTGGAGGCTCGCACTGCAATCCTTAGCGTATGTGAGGGCTTGGTTGGTTCTCGGGGAGTGAGTGATATTGTATGAGTAAGGGTTCAATACTAAGATAGTAAGAGTGCGCTTCTGAAAAGAGTATTGAGAATAGAGAACGATTCTATTGCTTCACTATTCCGAAGAATGTTGAGTTGAACACAATGAGCCATAAGGGTTCATTGCTGAGGGCTATATACCCGGTGATGTCCCATGGTCCTACACATGGCCTACAGTCCCACGCTGTGGGATCGTGGAATCCCATGGTACATTCACGTGACTGTCCCATGCCAAACTTGCCAAGGCCCTGAAGTCATGTGACCGTGGTACACACTAATGTCGTCATTGGTGAGTTGTGCCGGTCCCTCCAGCCCTCACCTACATGGCAGCGAACCGACAGGTTGACGTTCCAACCCGGATTTTTCTTGCCTCTTTCGTCCTAGTCCCGGGTCCGATTCCGCTACTACCCCTGCACTTGCCCCTTTAGGTCCATCTTTGGCTCCCTGACCTCTGCTGCCGTGCTGAACCTCCTATCTCTTAACTTGACCTACCGCCATATGGCTACCTATTTTGCACTCTCTGCACGAGCGCTATCCCCCGAAAGGTGCTATTTAATCACCTCCGACGACATCACAGCATTAGTAGCAGGCTATCCTCAGCTATATTTCGCAAGTATGAAAACCTCTCTGTAGCACAGGAAGACTCGGACATCGTCCCACTCCCAAATGACAGCCGGGTGCTGCCATTCCTAGCTGCTCCTGTCCGCGGGTATAGCTGCCCACATTGTACCTGGCTTACGGTTAATTGGGGCGAACTTCGGAAGCATCTGAACAGAACCCACAATCTGAAGAAGATAAGAGTTCAGAGAGAGAACGTCTCATGCTTCCTTCAACAATGGATCTCATATAGGAAGACAGGGCAATATTGGCGCGTAGACCAGACCCAGACGAGCAGCGTTAAGTCTTTAGAAGTAGGATCCGAAGAAGAGCAAGCAGAAGAAGAAGGGTTGATGCGGCTGGAAGAAGAAGGTTGCTGCGACCCAGATATGGCTGAGCTTCTCCGTATGGAAGACGAGGAAGAGCATAGGCTCACTAATGAAGCCCAGGCGAACGCATCTCTCCCAGACGAACTAGAGCACGATGAGAATACACGCTGGCTTCGTGAGTGCGGGTGGCCGCGTTGGTTTGCATGCAGACCGCTTCATGTGATTGCTGCTACATCGCAGCTCCCCTCGCCAAAGCACGAAGATCTCTACCTAGGATCGTGGAACGGCACCGAATGGGTTAGCTGCTTAGCTACAGAGACAAAGCTCTTGAAGCTTGTTGAGCTTGTTAGTTGCGCGTTGGATAGATGCGAGGAGACCTTATCGTCTACAACGCGGGTTCTTTGCTGCTGGCTACGTAGTTGGGGTCCGCATTACTGCCCTATCCCGTTCGAGCTACCAAAGCGACAAGTTACTCGAAAAAAATACCGCTCGTACTGCTACCGCTTCCTTTGCTATGTCTTCCGAGCGAGGCAGGTTTGCCTAGCACAGGGCCAGGACGCGTACGACATCTACGGCCTCACACTTACTGCACCCCAGGCAGAGATAGTAGATACTATCTGGGCGGAGCTAGGCAACTTTATGCCAAATAAAGCGGGGAGAGACCTGTCGAGTCCTTTGTCGCCATTGCCTCCTCTATCGTCTTGCATCCTCGAAACCATATTTCGGCTGCTCGTTCTCTTCTGGACGGACACTTCAATAGACGGCGAGTCAGGCGCTAAAGCAGTCATTCACTTCTCTGGCGTGCTGGGGATCCACCCGTATAAGCTAACTCTCCGTACCGCGTACGACTATACTCCGTACCTTTCAGCCTTAATCTGGGTAGGAAGGCTAGTCCTCCTTGAGTATGCGCTCCCGTTGCGAGCCTATAGTTCGCTGAACCCTCCTCTCCGGGCACGCGCGGCATATCCAGATCAGGGGTCAAGGCTGCTCAGAGAGATCCGGCCAAAGTACCTCCGACGCGGCACTTTCGCGCCTCTTGGGTACTTGATTGAGCGCCTCCAACATGGCAGAACTTTAGCAAAGCGGGAAGGTGCGAGAACAAATATCTCCTGGTCGCCTGATGGCCAGATGCTCGAGGTCAACGGATCTCAGATCACCCTAGTGGAGTTGCGTGATACAGTCTACTCTCTTCTGGATAGGATCAATCATGAAGCTCGCGAGCTGATGTTTCACTGGTGGCCTGATGTCAATTTGCATAAGATTAAGGACAATCTCACAAGCTACCGACCAGGCTACTCGTTCTTAGAGGAGTCTGAGAATGATCTACGAATGAGTTTCAAGCATCTTAACTGTCGAGCCTTCTCCCTCCAAGGAGGGAGGCTAGCCCTGCAGGGCGCTGGACGCAGACGAGCGCTGGCGTATCTACAGAGACGTGACAATTTCATTCGACTCCTCTTCGCGGGAATCCACATGACTAGTGGCATGCCCGCTAGGGGTGAGGCATACATGGGCATTCTGTATAACATGTTAAGAAATCCCTTAACATGTTAAACAGAACAAGATAATAAAATATACAGATTACACGATAACACGATGGATAACACGATAACACGATAAGGAACGCGATAAGAAGCCAATGAGACCATGGAATCAAACAAAAATTAACGGCTATATTCTATCAATCAATGTCTTCTCCGTCTTCTAAATCATCATCTGAATCAGCAAGATTATGTTCCAACATCATCGGTAACCCAAATCCGCCGCAGGATGTAGGTATGATATGGCCTTCGCGTAGCCAGCTCACAATACACTCTACCTTCTCAATGGTTGTACATTTAATCCGCAGCCTGTCCCATGAGCACGTTCTGCGGGCTCCAGAGAAGGTCCGCTCTGGCTTAGATGACTCTGGTGAAATGGAGAGTATCGCGATGGCCATGCGACTAAGCCGTGGATATTTTCTCTGCTGCTCAGATGCGCACCACCATTCAAGCGGCGTAGAATCGATCTCTATCGGGTCAGCAGCAATAAAGACCATGAAATAATCCTCCTCAAACCGCTGCGCATCGGTCGTTACCTTCATATTCCGCGCCAACTGAGCTAATTTATTACCCTCACGTTCCCTACTTGGAGCAGCCACAGGGCGACTAGGAAGCTGTCGCACTGAAGGTGTTAACTGAACAGTGAAAATGATTGGGATATGAGGCACAAAGTTAAGATGGTTTTTGTGATTGTATTTGTGTGTACGACAATGTGTGTCGTCTGTTTTTTAAGAGATGGCACAAGTCTCTAAGTCTTTTATGAAGACATCACGTGGACTGCTAAGCGAACTACTGCCCTTGGCCAATGGCGTGCGACAGAAGCTCAATATTATATTCTTCCTCCCAAATTGCTTGCGCTCCGCTAATTGCGTTATTGTGCCACTCCTTTGGCCAGTTCTTCTTAATATAGGCGCGTCGATTCGAAGGGTCAAGAAGGAGAGCGGCGGCATACGCGGGAACGTCTTCAGTCATGCTATCCCCCGCACCGCCAACATCGCCCGTACACGGGCCACCTGGCGTCTGCCAATAGGAGGATGTCCCTGATGGCACTATTTTAGTAGGAAAACCAAAACATATGAAATGTCTTAGCAGTTCTCGTAGGCAGGCTCATTTATGATGGTTGTAGTTGAAATACAGTAATATAATTGCTAATTACTTAATAGTAGAGCTCATAGAGATGTCTACCGATCTGATGGTGCTGACGCGGCGTTGGTGCTCGGCCAGGCACTCAGGACGCAGCTCTGGCCTACACAAAGGCACCTTGCAAAGTCTACAGCCATAGGTTGTACGCGGAGCGCGTTGGCGGCCATGTGAAATACCTGTTATTCCTCTTAGAGGTGCCCTGGCAGTTGTTACTCCGTTGTGTGCCCGCCCACTTTCGCTACAGGCTGTACAGGTCTTTGACTCTGCGTATACCTTTGTGTCGCACTGAAGGTGTTAACTGAACAGTGAAAATGATTGGGATATGAGGCACAAAGTTAAGATGGTTTTTGTGATTGTATTTGTGTGTACGACAATGTGTGTCGTCTGTTTTTTAAGAGATGGCACAAGTCTCTAAGTCTTTTATGAAGACATCACGTGGACTGCTAAGCGAACTACTGCCCTTGGCCAATGGCGTGCGACACACCCCCCCAGATTTCACTCCGTATCAGATGAAGTCTGGATATCTGTGCTGTATTCCATATCCACGTCACCAGGGTTTACCTGTGCTGATATGTCAACCAGACCCAATTGCTTCATGAATTGCGAGTGCTTTTCTGTTGAGAGTGGTTTGGTAAAACCATCCGCCGGCATGCTAGTTGTTGGTACCCACTGTACCTTTATTTTGCCTTCTTGATGGATCTGTCTAAGCCAGAGGTTGTGTATGTCGACATGTTTAAGTTTTGACGTCAGTTGTGGTCGTTCCTTCTGGATCAGGCCCACCGTTTGTTGATTATCACAGAGTATGCTGGGCAGGTGTTCTGGGTCAAATTCAATGTTGGCGAATAGCCGATATAGGGCAATTGTCTCCCTCGCTGTATGAGACAGCGATAAAAGCTCAGCTTCAGTTGTTGACGTGGTTACAGTCTTCTGTTTGGAGGACTGCCACATGATCGGTCCATTAAACAACCTCATCAGGTAACCCTGGGTGGATTTTCGAGTCTCTGTATCATCCGCGAACGACGCATCGCTGGACACCAACAGCACTTCATCATCTTTCTCTACATCCAGGGCGTTGTTGGCCGCAGGGTCTGAGAACTCGATGGCATAGTACTTTGTGGTCTGTAGATAGGAGAGTACTCGATTTGCATACCGCAGGTGCTCTGGCGATGGGTTTAGTGTGAACTGACCTAACTGGCTGGCTGCAAAGGAGATATCTGGCCTTGTGACGACTGCCGGATAGAGAATTGATCCTACCTTTTCTTGCATCTCCATGATCTGTTGGTTAGTGGCCTGTCCTTCATAAGGTAAGGGGTGGTATGACGAAGGCAGAGGTGTTGTAATCGGCTTCGTCTCATCAATCCCGAACTTGACGCAGATTTTGTCGATGTAACCGTCCTGGCAGATCCAGAGCTTTTTTGCTTTGAGGTCTCTTCGGATTCGGATGTTAAGGAAAGATGATGCTTCTCCGAGATCCTTGATGTCGTACTTGTTGTGTACGGCTTCTTTGAATTGCTGCAATTGTTGGTGCTTGTTTTGTGGTGCAATGATGAGCATGTCGTCCACGAAGAGAAAGAGAACCAGCTTGGTTTCTTTGTTGACCATAATGCATGGTTCTTCTGGACATGATTGAAAACCGAGTCGTTGTAGAAACGATACAAGTTCTTTGTACCAGAGCTTTGGCGACTTGCGCAGACCGTACAGTGCCTTGAGCAATCTCCACACCTTTCCTGGTCGACCGTACCCTGGCGGGCATGTTGTGTAGATCTCTTCGTCCATGTCGGCATTGATAAACGCGTTCTTGAAGTCGATTTGGTGACAGATAAGCCCGTATGCACAGACAATGGCCATAAGTATGCGGAAGCTTCGATAGGCGCCGGTGGCCGCATAAATGTCTTCGCCCGTGTGGTGTTGAAGATCACCTCGTGCACAGATTCGTGCCTTGTGCTTGTCCAGGTATCCTCCTTGGTCGAACTTGTACGTAAAGACCCATTTGAGTGGTAGGACCTGCTTGTCTACAGGATGATCTACAAGCTCGAACGCTCCCTTTTCTTCAAGTGATTTGATTTCTCGATCTGCTGCCTTTTTAAATCCTTCCCTTTCTGGATGCCGTTTAAGCTGATACCAGGATTCAGGAGGTGGCGGTAGATCCTTTCGATGCGTTTTCATGGTTCCTGCTTGTGCGAACGCATGTGCAACCTGTTCTCCGACCTTCGCTCGTTCTAGGCGTAACGCGTGAGCCTGCTGTCGAGCTCTCTTGTGGACCCGGTTGGGTGTGAGAGTCAGGTTGAATGTGTCGATTGCATCGTGTCCTCTCTTCGAGATTTTGATAGCTCTGCCAGATGATGATCGAAGATTCTCGAGTGCTAAAGCTTCTGTGCCTCTTTCGGTTCTTGTGATAGACACTGGACTTGGAGGAGATTGAGCAACTGATGCTTGTGTCCGAGCCTCTTCTGTTCCTGTTGGTTGTAGTGAGCCCTCAGGTGTTGGGAGAGGTAGATGAAGCGTTTCAGTGTTCTGCTGTGTCGCGTCCTCCATGATCAGCAGTGGGTCTATGTCTTCTTCGTCGAGGTCGATCTCGTTTATGATGATCGAAAGAGCTTGTCTTGACTCTGGGACTGTTGTGTCAAAATCTGGATTGTACATGACCTTTTCATCGATCTGCACATCTCTGGATATAACCACGCGGTTGAGGTGGGGAATCCAGACCTTGTAGATGTTTGTGGCTTCTAAGCCGACGAGCCAACCCTTGATTGCCTTCTCTTGTAGCTTCGCTTTCCTGGGACGGTATTTCTTGTTCTTGATTAAGACGTAGGCGAGCGAACCAATGGTTCTGAATTGAGATAGGTTCGGTCTGCGATTGTGAACCATTTCGTATGGTGTTTGCCATTGTTTTCGTTGAATTGGAATGCGATTGAGAAGTCGGGTGGCGTGAGCAACGATGTAAGGCCAGAGCTTTTGAGGGAGGTTACCCTGTATCCGAAGCTTGCGGGCGATGGTCATGATCACCCCCCCAGAACGTTCGGCAGAGCTGTTCTGATCTGGAGTGTCAGGTGGAGATGGGTTGTGAGTGATCCCTCTTTTTGCGACCAGAGCTTTCCAGGCCTCTCCAAGCCCTTTTTCGCCGTCAGATTGGATGTATCGGGTAGTAAAGCCCCAGTTATCGTTGGTCATGGTAAAGAACTCTTGTGTAATTGAGATGAGAATCTCTTGAGATTTGGTCGGAAGGTTGAAGGAGATGTGGTAGCCGCAGTAGCTGCAATAGAAATGAGCCACCCATGAGTCAGCATTGAATGCTTCCTCCATGTCGATCAGATCGAAGTGAACCTTCTCGAACGGATAGGTTCCTTTCCAGATCGGTATGTGTGATATTGTATTGTGTGCTTGCGCCAATTGGCATTGTTCACAGAGTTCCGTATTGCGTTGGAAGTCGCGGGTGTCAAGAGCTACACCTTCGACTGCTTCTGGCATGTGTTCCAGGGCTTCTTTTCGGATATGGCCTAGTCTTGCATGCCAAACATCCATCGAAGCTATTGCCACTGGAGGTTTACGTGCCTTGGTGGCCATGGCAAAGGACCGTTCTGCAGACCCTTGTGTTTCGGCATTTATAATCGCATCCTTGATATGTGGTTCGACAACACGGAATGCGCCATGTTTTGTCAGTTTAAAGGCGTTCGATCCATCCGAGTACTCCATCCAGCATGTTCTAGTATTGAAGAATAGGCCCTGTTGCTCAAGAGCATGTGCATTGATCAGGTTCCAGTGGAATCCAGGGACATATGCGACGTTGTGCAGGTACAATAGGTTTGGACCTGACGGAGTGTGGATATGAACTGCGACCTCACCAGTGCCTGCAACATAAGTTTCGGAGTCGCCAAATTGGATGGTCTCGTCGTACGACGGATTGTAATTTATGAACCGTGATAGGTCGTTACAGACATGGGTGTCTGCACAGTTATCGAGTCGGAAATTGCCATCGAACTCGTTTGATGTTGCAGTGTTGAAAGCAAATCGAACGGTACTGTATGCCGCTTTCGATATTTGTGACTGGGTAGTGTTCGAAGCCTCTTGATTGTACGATGTACTGTTGGGTTGATTTGAAGCTCTTTTGGGCCAGAAGTTTGGTAAAGCGATGCCCAGCTTCTTGAAGCATCTTTCGATGTTCATACGTAGACGTCTGTTGCCGTTGACGGAGGTGATGATTTTTTGATTGGATTTGGATAATTGGAGTCCATCCATCGGGTGCTTTAGACTGATTGAGGTAATAACAGTCTGGATATATGTGCATCATGCCACATACACATTTGCGGAGAGTATTCGAAGATGAAGACTCCTTGTGTTGTTTCTTCAGCGGACGCTGGACTTCATCGGTTGAACCTGATTCTCTCGTATGTTTCTCTCCTTGGAAGGTAGCATGTGCTGCGCGTCCTCGTCCACTCTTTTCTTTGGGTGGTGCCATTGTTCTAAACTGCCTGATGCAGAACCCGATGGTTATCTTTTTATCGGAGAGAGTCGGGTTAATTTTGCGGAAGGT
Source organism: Pseudopyrenochaeta lycopersici (assembly GCA_003313425.1). Classification (NCBI taxonomy): domain Eukaryota; kingdom Fungi; phylum Ascomycota; class Dothideomycetes; order Pleosporales; family Pseudopyrenochaetaceae; genus Pseudopyrenochaeta; species Pseudopyrenochaeta lycopersici. Next base: position 17,974 of record NHZP01000121.1, read on the forward strand.
TTTCACAGCTCTATTGACTGTATTCTGAGCCTTCTGAACGATGGTGACTTCGCCATCTTCGCGGCTTTCTTCTCCTTCAGAATCAGTTGAACTTGTAATGGTGACAGAGCCATCACTGGCGTGATTGGGGTTGATCTCATTGAGTGCCGTGATAATCGCGTTTGAAATCTTTTCCATAGTTTTCGCAGCTTCTTTGATAAGGCCTTTCTCACTTTCTACTTGAGCTTCCTTGGACTTCATGTAGTTATAGAATGGTTGGTTGATTTCGTGAGATGCCTCAATGAAAGCATCACAGATCTGGGCCTCGCTGAGGTTCTCGATTTTGTAACGCTTCGCATTGTTAACAAGAGCGGGCCAGCGGCTAAGCCATTTGTCAAGACTAGTGTTACTAGGGCCTCTCTTAAGCTTCTCGAACTCAGTTCTAACATTCTGTTTTTGATCTTTCGCGGTGGGTTGAATGCTGTCGGCCAGCGCAATAAGTTTTCCTCGGACGTCATGGATTCCGAGGTAGTGCTGCTTAAACTCCTGACAGACGGTAATATCGATGCGATCAGAGACCTTGTCGTATCTCTTCTTTTCGCTTTCAAAGATGGCTTGCAGGCTGTGGTATTTCTGGATCGTGTCCTTGCTTGCTGAGTCTGATGGTTTGGTGGCAGTGAAGGCCAGGCTTTCAATCCCTTCTGGATCACAGTAGTTCCATACGTCATTGCGAACAGCAAGGTCCTCAATAGAGTTGATCCAGTTCGTCCAATCCTCACGGGAGTTGAGCAAGGTGAGATTATGGTCCTTGGTCGACATTTTTTTGATAATTTGAAATGAATTGTTGATGGGAGAATTTTTATTGTTTCTTTCCCAATAGCAAAAGGAGTATGGGTTCTGTCCTTTCGACCTATTGCTCTCAGAATCATGTTGGCCCATCTGTCTGGTCTTGGTCGGGACTCTCGGAAAGCCACATTTCGAGTATACAATATGCTGAGAAAAGGATGAGGTAAAGAGGATTAGATCCGAAGCATCCGTATGGCTGGATACAGTTGCTGACGCGTGCTGTATATGGCATCATCGGATGTTGAGGATCGATCGGTCCGAATTGATTGTTCCGTCGTCTGTGATAGGTCAGCTTCTGGTTAATGAAGACAATCCTGAAGTTTAGGTGTTTTAGGAGTCTTTTAGGCCCATTTCATTGCTTGAATTTCATGTTGGTTCCTCTGAGGAGAACTTTGGGTTAAACGGTCTCCGTGGAGACGGTCGAGTTGATCATTCCCCGAGGTGTTCGAGTTAAAGAGAGCTCGTCATAATAGAGACGATTGAAGAGGAAGTGGATCTTAAAAGAGTTGAGTTATTGCTCAATAGCATTGGAAGCGTCTCCGGGCTCATAACTGTCGCACTGAAGGTGTTAACTGAACAGTGAAAATGATTGGGATATGAGGCACAAAGTTAAGATGGTTTTTGTGATTGTATTTGTGTGTACGACAATGTGTGTCGTCTGTTTTTTAAGAGATGGCACAAGTCTCTAAGTCTTTTATGAAGACATCACGTGGACTGCTAAGCGAACTACTGCCCTTGGCCAATGGCGTGCGACACTTTGTTATTGTATGAGAGTCGCTATCCGCGGCGACGACGTCGTCGAGAGCCTTGTGTTTGCGAGAGCCGTTGTTAAGTCGTGTGCCGCGCTCAAAGAGTTGATCAACGAGCTTATAGAGGAAGCGTTTGTGGCCGTCTCTCTTAGCTGAGGCTAGCGTTGAGTATGTAGAGAGCCTGTACGCGTTGTTAAGCGTCAAGTCGAGTAAGAAGTAAAGTAGTGGCCGCCATGTACGATGGCGTACTTGTTGAGTAGAGTAATAGCTGCGCGTTTGATCAAATCGATCTACCTCGCTCTTGTAGTGATTGTAGGCATCTATCATCTCCGGGATGCCAAGTAACTTGACGGGCGCGCCGCCAAAGGCCTTTTCGAAGGGCTTCTTGTTGTACACGCTTACGACAGGGCGACGGCGGAGCCGCTCTACAGTAGTAACGCCTGCTATTGTTAGCTTGAGCTTAGCAGTAGCCAGAGCAGCCAGAGTTGCCAGAGTTGCTTACCGTCAGCGATAGTAGTAGCAAAAAGGACGACTTGAGAATCCCGCCAGGCAGCTTGAAGTACTGTCTTGTTGTTTGAGAGCGCCCAGTAAGCCTCTCCCCACATAATCTCCTTTGTAAAATGTGTCTTAAGCCGTATTAAGTCGCTATTAAAGCGCTCTTTTGTCAACTTCTGCTTACCACGCTCCCTTGTTGCTAGCTCTGGCGCTGCCATCTCCGTCTCAGCTTTAGCCTCGAATCGCTCCTCTGTTGCAGTCTTTGTGCTTCTGACTGTGCCGGCACAGCCTATGCCTTCGTCCCTTAGGTATTCAAGCATGGGGATGGTGTTGAAGAGATTGTCGTCCCACACGGCGTGGAGCCCTGGCGGAAATATACGGTTGTTATCAGCGTCTTTGGCAAGTACGAGAGTAAGAGGCACTGACTCAGTAGGGGTAAAGGCCAGCTCAGAGAGGTCGTATGCGAGATTGACAGGCCCTCTGCCAACGCCCTTGGCATGAAATAGCCAGTTGAGTACAACGCCGTCGCTCGCGAGGACCCATATCTTATATCCCTCAGGTGTGGGCTTCGTCTTGATTATTACTAACTCGCTGGCGCGTCCAGTAAACCTGGCGATAGCTTCGTCAACGCAGAGGTGCTTGCCTAGATGCCGCAGTTAGTATTGCTAACAAAAAGCTAGTAAATCGCACCTTGAGACCCACCAGGATGCCACAGCTCAAGTGAGCGCTTGCGTATATGCTCAGAGAGATCCCACACGCGCCCGAACGGCGATTTAAACAGTTGTTCGACTTCTGTACAGTATATATAGCGATCTATTTGCTCCCAGCGCTGGCGGGACATGTACTTGTTGATATGGTGAGTAGGAGCGTTGGCGTGTAGCCTACTCCAGTATTCCTCTGCTGACGGCTCTTTGTGTAGGCCCATATATATTACTATCGCGAAGTACGTATACAGCTCAGTTGGCGACGTCGGCTTCCATCCTCGTGCGTATGGGTCGTCTATTATTGCGGCTCTGAGCTTCTCAGCATGTTGATTTGTATGGTGGGCTATCCTATCAAGGATGCCAACGCTGAAGAAGAGATCGAAGAGAGTAATAGGATCGCCAGCATCTACTCCCTCAGGTAAACGCGCCCTGCCTGTGTCGCCGTTGCTAATAGAGAGAGGCTTCCACTCAGATGGCGGCGTGCGTGGCAAATCCGGGAATTTCCCTGATTTTTTCTCGTACTGAGTATATTTTACCCAGTCAGGGTCATTACTCAACTTTGAAGAATTACTTGGCATATTTGCAAAAATAACTGATTTCCATTTACTAACAAGTTAGTAGGCGGCAATTCAAAAATCTACGCTCTACAACACAATCCTGAGGTTTTCGGCGATTCGCCGGGGCTGCGCGCTGGTTGGCTGAGCTTAGGTGGCCCGTGTACGGGCGATGTTGGCGGTGCGGGGGATAGTATTTGTCTATGATAAACCAACCCATATTAATAGCATGTAGCATACGTTCGTCGTGTGTCTCGGGTGCGCTGTAGTGCTCCTATAATCGTATTAGCAGCTATGGGATTAACGCTGAGACGTCCCCGGCTACCTCGCAGAGTTATCAACAATCAAGCCAATCAAGCCAATCAAGTCGGTCTAGCTTGATCTGGTAGTAATCTAGCTTCTCTACGTTTAACTCTTACCGGGTTAAGTTAGACTGGTTTGATTGGCTTGATTGTCAAATCTGCTACCTCGCAATGAAATTACTCACCTTCTCGTTCTCATAATGAGAAAGAAGGCAGTCCATTAGCATTAATGACTGTGAAAGAGATGCTTTATTGCCCTCAGCGCATAATGTGGCTCCATCAAAAGGTTGGAGAAATAGGTATGCCTTCTGAAGCATATCCCAATCGGCTGCCATCAATCGATTATCTCCAAGGATCTGCTCGTGCTCATGCATAAATTGAACAATCCGCACCTTCCTCTTAAAAAGTTTATTAAAGACATGATACCATGAAGACCACCGCGCCTCATTATCGATGCCTAGTCGCAAACCGACTTCATCGTCCCACAGCTGGCTATGAATCGAAGAGCCGCGTATCCAGACAGCCAGACCGTGTAGTTTACGTAGTGCAGGGATGCCCTGGATGTCTTGATAGTCCTCATCAACGTCCGACCTCGAGATATTTTGGCGTCGTCTCCCTCTTCTGGATGTGAGGCCCTGGGAGAAGCGGATTAACAGGTCTTCACCAGTGGCTTCAGATGCGGCTTCAAGTGCCACAATAAGGGCTTCATTTGATGAGCCAAGAAGGAAGGCTTGAAGGGAGAGGTTAATAATATGGCCGATACAGCGGATGCGGCGTTTTTGGGGGTTATAATCGATCTGTCGCTTATTAGATTAGCCCATTAAAAACAGCTGCCAGCTTACGTTAAGATCCTCTTTCAATCGACGTGCGATGTGCTCCAGACATGTGTCGTTTGACGTAGCGTTGTCCCCGGTGTGATAGCCGAGCTTTGACGCGATTCCGAAGCTTTCAAGACTACTCAGAATAAGATCGGCTTGCCGCTCTCCAGAGTGATTGTCGCGACATTCCGGCAGTTCCAGAAGTGCCTTCTGCAGCTGGTAATCCTGATCAACCCATTGGGCGCAAACAGCTAGCAGAGCATGACGATGTGGCGATGTCCATAGATCGGTGGAGATATGAATAGGTGAAGACGCAACTGCTAGTTTTGCTTTGATCTGATCTCGATAGAATGCGTAATTTGCCGCAATGTGGCGCATGGCCAGACGCCTGGATGTGATTAATTGATCGCCGATAGCCGGATTGCATGCCAAAGCGAGATCCTTCAACTCGTTCCATTCAACAGCTGAAAACGGGACTCTCCGCCGTGTGAGCAGTCCTATAACAGCTTCATTATATGCCTGCCGATTGAAAGCCTGTCGAAGACCATTAGGTGTAGGAATCGATGCAAACATGGTGGGTAATAAGCGTTGATTCAATGATATTGGCTAAGGCGATGATAGAGGACAGGACGTACTTTGTTTATCCTCGTTATCCCTTGGCAAGGGCAGTGTAGAGGTGGCATGTTGGCGGAAAAAGCGAGCATATTCCTGTTGAGTCCATTCGTAGCGATGTTGCTTAAGAGTGCGGCCCTCAGGGCTATCAATGTTGAGGTAATACATGGTCTGGGTTTCTCGATCGCGGAAGAAGTATGCAGTGGGGTGTACAACAGGGTGTAGGGATCTAGGGTGAGTTGCAGGAGGATTGGAGTCTTCAGCTAGGGTTTGTGGTTGGTAAGGTTGTTGGGGTGTAGTAGAAGTGGTATTATGGTGAATAGGATCGGAAGCAGTACTTGTAGAGTGCAGTTCTTCGGTTGCTGGTATAGAAGTGGATAGCATAGTTAAAGAGGAGATATTTCGCCCAATAGAGGGTTAGTAGTAGTAGAAAATTGGGGATAAGTAATGATTAAAAGGTGGGACTCCTAGAAGGAAGGTTGATAGTTTAGGAAGAGGGGGTGCCGCACTATATATATTAGTTTCTAGACTAGGAGATTAGATAAGCATAAAGTATTCTAGGGTATTCTAGGGTAGGTTGTAATAGATAGAGTAGAAAATGCTATGTACCTAAACAGTACCTTTAAGGTTAGGTTAAGTTGCCCCTAGGGGCAAGAATCGAGTTGACCTCTGGGGGCAAGACCCTAGGGAGTCAATACGCGTGGGAAGTAGTGCTTGTGTCAGATACAAGCGAGGGTACGCGATACTGTATTGTAGTACAAAGCTCGGGTGTAACCACTTGGCACACACTCTCCATAAAAGGAGAAAATAGAGAACACAGAAGAGATCAACCACGTTCATCATCAAAATTCACCAAAGATAAAGCTAAATAGTCCTTGAATCTGACAACTCCACAGCGCAGCAAAATACAATAAGACCCTAGATTGTATAGTATTATAGAGCATCTACAGAAGCTAGTAATAGATATAAACTATATCTATTTTAGCCGGTTGGCTGGCGAGGTTTGTCCCCACGATTTAGGTGGATCCCGGATAACGTGGTGTGACGGCCAATCACAAACGGTGATGTGTTGTGACGGCTCATCACAAACAGTGATGAGCCACAAAAGTTTGTTCGCGTCGCGCACGTGCCAGAACAACAACGCGCGAACGCGCAGAACCACTGCTTCTCCAACTCAACATCTGTCGCACGCCATTGGCCAAGGGCAGTAGTTCGCTTAGCAGTCCACGTGATGTCTTCATAAAAGACTTAGAGACTTGTGCCATCTCTTAAAAAAAAACAGACGACACACATTGTCGTACACACAAATACAATCACAAAAACCATCTTAACTTTGTGCCTCATATCCCAATCATTTTCACTGTTCAGTTAACACCTTCAGTGCGACAACATCACTACATTGAAATGAGAGCTTTTGGCACAGAAATTAGTGGTAATCGAATGCAGGGAGGTGAACTATCAGAAAGCCAGCGCAATTATGTTCTAGCCCAGAAAGAGGCGGGTGTGCGGACTATAGAAATCGCAGAGACTCTTGGCTGTTCGCAACGCTGCGTTCAGAAGACAATACAACGATGGGAGGCCACCACCAGCAACACCTCGCGCCCTCGGACGGGCCGTCAACTCTTCTCTATCTAGCATTCTCCCCAGTTAGGATCGACACTATTACGTTAGGGTTAGAAAACCGTCTGAAGGTTCTGCTAAGTGTGACAAGGGGCAAGAGTGCTTACCGGAAGTACCAGTCAGCTACAACATTTTCACCACCAAGAGCACACCCATTCATTTCGTTCTTAAGACGCATCTTGCAGTCCTTACTATTCAGTGTTAGGCCGCCACGGCCCTTCCAACCAACCCAGAGTTCGACCTTGTTCTTGGGCAGCTGAAAACAACGGTATTTGGTCTGGCCTTCGGTGAAGTAGCCAGCTAAGTCATAGTCACAGAGCTTGTCGACCACTGCGTCTGCGCCATCCATGTTCTGACCATACATGCCGGTCGTCAATTTGTAACATGCGGCTTGGACTATGGTAATCACTGGGGCGATGACGACGAGGTTGTATAGGCGCATAATGAGTGTTGCGAAGCGCTCTGAAAGACGAAGGACGACGCGATCTTTCAAGGAGCTGTATGTACTAGCTTACTTGTTTAAGCAGAGAAGTCAGCAACCAAATCAAATTTGCTTCTGTGAGTGTTGGCGCTAACCAAACCAAGTAAGAATCAAGCCAAGACAGGAAAGAAACCAGGCAGAATAGGCCACCTTTTAGATCAAAATCACTCCTTCGAGCCCAGCTTATTTTATTGCTGACAGCTCAAGGTTTTAGACCCGAATTCCTAGTCTTTACTGTAAGCACTTCGACTAAGAATACTAAGTAGAGAGCAGCTAACTTACAATTAGCATGTGTTTATTCACTAGTAAAAGGCGTTAACACCTGGCTCTCTAAGAATCTTTGGGGCATGGGTATATACTGGATGGCAAAATATATTAACAGTGAACGTGACTTCCGTATTTTGCTAGTTTGATTGCACTGTCCTGCATTATTCTATAAACATCACTCATTGTCACGACGAGCAATTTGAGCAAGTATATACACTGAGATGCAGTTGCAGTTTCCGGTTTTCTTGCTTCACAGATGACTTTGCTTCATTGGTTTTATGGTAGCCCAAGGTTCCATTGGCGAATCGGGTTGGCGATAGGCTTTGCTGCTTGGCACTAGATATATACTAGGTAAAGCCCATATCAGCATGACCGGGGGCTTTCAAAGCGAGAAACATGTATCTTTGCCGTATGCCAGTGCAAATCAGTGTACTCTGTTAACCGCCGTAAGGAATAGGAGGAATGCTCCGCCGCCATAGTCCCTCGCGCCTCTGTGCGTAGCCCAATCGCACGCTTAGCTAAGTAGCTCTTCCTCAGCATGCATACTGAGTGAATGCGTAATGCAGGGCCACAATGGAGGGCAGATTTGTAGAATTGACAACGGTGACCGGCCGATCGCGCCGTTGAGAACAACACGACGTCATCGATAAGATGCAACTTCTCCGCACAAAGCATCACATAAGTAAGCAGCCAGAAATGCTAATATTATTGGTCTCACGAAGCTGCTATTTGCAGAGTTGTCAACCAGACAATCGACAAACGCTGAAAAAAGTGGCTACTCCTCAGCGCTTACATAGCGAAGGGAGTCGTTGCCGCTGAGTCCGGCGTATGTGCGGAATAAAGAAAGGATATCCGCTGACGCGTACGCCTTACTCGAGATACTTATAAATGCGCACGAGCCCTAACCCTAGTAAACACGCAAGCCTACACAAACGTTCGATTCTTTGAAGGGACTGAACGGAGAAGCGACTGCATACAGTTATGCCGCTATTTTCGAACCTGAGAAGACCAAGGCAAGGCGTCAAGCGTAAAGCCTGCGAACCCATCGCCCCAAGATGCGCTCCACGAAGACTAATGTAGAACAGCATCGGCATCGAAGGACACTGCACTCGGTTCGTCAAGCGATACACGAGCACGCAATCCGCAAGGGCGTCTGCCGCGTACTTGCGCAAAAACGGTGTTGTGTAGGGCTGCACTCGCGTGGAGAGCCTCAGGGCATATCAAAGCCTCTCCACTCCAGATACTCCATCTGAAGTGCACGCAGGCTGTGAGTCTTCGCTTCACGATCATCCTATTGTCCTAACAGCCAGTGAAGATGTGCAGAGTCTACAAAAGAAGCCCGTACGTACCTGATCTATTCTTGCCTTTGGAGTCGCTCGCTGAAATTGAAAGGATACACCAAGCCAAGATTTCGTCAACAAAAGCAGCTTCTATGACATGACGGCATTGCGATTTGCGGCGTTCTGAGCGCATTAGGTATTTGAAAATGCGATAGAAATTAGGTATATGAGGAAGCACTTCAGTATTTTTCACCTGGAATTGCACTCTGTGAGGCCGCAGAGTACCTATTCGAAGAACACCGAATGCGATCTTTAACATGGGGGTTTATGATTAAGTGCGACCGAACCAGGTTGGCCCATGGTTCGCTGCAGGGTGCAGGGCAGGATCGTAACAGCTCTTCGGCTTAGATAAGACCTTTTATAACTATTGTAGGGATATAAGAGCTTAATAGTGGAGCCGTAGTAAGGGATACTGTTTTACTACAAATGTAGGCACCGAGCGAACCATTCCTGGGCAACTCGTTATAATAATAACTGGTTAAGCCGTATATGAACTATCCTAACTCGTACTAGACTAGCTCTGCTCAAGGCCCTAGACTGCCACCTTAATCAGTCCCTTCAATCATTCCAGTCCAGTCTGATTACCCATTGGTAACACTGGATCTCTGTTATGATCTCTGTAGACCTTGCTGTCGCCCTATAAAGTCGCTACTTTTCATCCGTGCGTACACTTTTTTACTAAATTTCCCCCTCTACAGACAAATCTTCAACCGTCCCAGCAGGGCCAGCCAGTGTGAGGAATGGATGGATATGGAAGCGCATCCATTTGCCAACTGGGGCTTGGATGGATGTTGGAAAAATTTCCGGAAACATCCGAAATCACTTATGCAAGATAACGTCACCGATTTTTTTTACTACTATATAGGTTATATTTTAGTTTATTTGAGCGTAATAATGTTTGCCTTATCCCAAGAATGCAAACACTGAGCTGCTTGTATCGTAGGCTGTTCAAGATGATTGCGTCGGGTCGTAATCATGAGCCCCAATCGGCTGAATACACGCTCGGGCTCATCGCTCATTGCTGGAATCGAGAGAATATCGAACGCCATTTGAGCCAGATGCGGGTATTCATTACTGCCAATAGTTCGCCACCATTCAAGCGGAAGTCTAAGGTCAGTTGGCTCTTGGTTGCTATATCGCTCAAACTCATCCGGGATGGCTACTTTCTGGACTTTACTTCGTGCCTTAGCTAGGCTTTTTGCGCGATTGTGAAATGTTTCCAGCGTGTCCGGTTCGTGTGTCGTTGCCTTTTTTACCGGTGATATAGTATCTGAGACGGGTAGTTGCTTATAGGTGGAATTCCATAGCGATTTGACTGCCTTTCTGCCAGTCGTAATCCACGACTTCCTGTTTGCCCATTGAGACTCAATAACTCTCCAGGTATAGGCAGGATGCAGCACAGCTGCTGCAAGATATGCCGGTGAATCGCCGAGTTTTGCGTAGTACTCTTCAGCTCTATCCAGAGCAAGCTTAATCTGCGCAGCGAAATGCCATTGGCCTTCGGTCGTAGCCGGCGAAGCATGTTTGTAACGATCGTATGCGGCCGTAAGTTCCTCAACAATGAATTCAAGATCAAATTGAACTTTGCTGATCCCACAGGATTTGCCATCTCCCGGCTGGCCTTGGAGATCCACTGTTGCAAGCCAACAAGGCTCTAAAAGTTTTTGATACTGGATCAAGATATCCCAGTCTTCTGCATTAAGCATATCTCTCAGAATGGTATTCTGGGAATGATCTTCATCCCGAGTCCAGTGTCTTTTGGACTTCTCTTTTCCGATACGTTGGTGCTCAGATGTTAAGAAGTCCTCAAAAGGGGCTCGTAGCTTGAGAAGCGTCTTGATCTCGTCGTAGATACTGTTCCAGCGGGTGTCGTTGCTTCTATGGAGCTCTCGTATTTTGATCGTATGCCACTCGGTTGAATCGATAATGGATTTGAAGTATTTAAATTGGGCATGATGCCATCGTTTTCGTCTTTGTGGACTTGCGTATGTCCAAACGATTAGATTATGAGCCTTGCCAACAGGTCCTGTTCGCCTCCACCGATTCAATTCCTCCTTTAGATTTGCCGGCACCGAGCCTTCAAATTCAAAGAGGTTCTTATCAAAGCCAAACAAGAGATGGCGGGCAATAAGGTTGATAACATGGCCTGCGCAGCGCAGGCGACGTTCGTCGGGATCGAAACCAAATTGTCCTCCGATCGTTTTCATTGCTGAATCGTTATTTGAAGCATTGTCGAGGATGAAATAGCCGAGCTTATCTTGAATGCCAAAGTCCTTGATTACAGAAATAACTTGCTCTGCAATGTCTATACCCGCATGCGAGTCAGTTTGCTCGGGAGTTGCTAGTAGGATCGTTTTTGACTGAAATTCCGCATTGATAAAGTGAGCAACGATGCCGTTGAGCGAGAGGCAGTTGCCAGAAGTCCAAAGGTCGAAGGATATGTGGATTTTGCTTATGGATTCCTGCAACTCCTGTTTGATTTTGGCCTTATGAGTGTTGTAGCCTTTCATGATCCAGTCTTTGACAGTCTTTCCGCTGGGTATTGCATCCTTTGCACGAGGCGATAGATAAGCAAGAAGATCGTGAAATGGCTCGCTATCAACCTGCCGAAATGACACATTGTCATAGACAATCCATCGGATGAGAAGCTTTTGGAAGGTGGCTTCATCGAAGGCCAAAGCCAGCGCATTTAAGATCTCCTGCTCTCGGGACTCGTTGATATCCAGGTCCGCTGGCACCGACACCCCCCTTCTTCTGAAGGGGAAAATTTCCCTATCTCTGGTCCAAGTTTTGCCGTGAACCTGGCGGATGTGTTCGATTACATTCGTGCTTCCGCTGTCAACCTTGTAATGATGAGCGTGACATGCTTGTGAAACTTTATCGGAAGTGTGGCAGCGAACACATAGCCACCAGCGGGCACCGGTCAGGGTATGTTCAGTTGGTACGCCAAATTTCCATATAGGTGAGTTGAGTCTGGCTGTACGCCTTGAAATTGGAATGCTGAAGCCAGGAAGTTGAGACCAGTCAATACAATCGTACTTGAATTTTGATTCTTTATCCGGAATGGCGTCGCCTGTACGCGAATTTGTTGGCTCCCTTGGGTGACTTGGGGCATCTGAAGCAGTATCAGAAGCAACGTCTAGCGATGACGCTGAGGACGACGTTGGTGACGACGGTATCGAGAGATGCTCAGGATGAGCTTGCTGCACTTTCTTCATAATACAGAACCACCCATATGATGGACAGTTAGAAAGTTGAATATGGAAGAATCCATGGGCCCGCAGCGATATTTGTAAATATGGTGATAGCACAATGGAATGTGATAACCCCTGAACCCCTGCATATATTGAATGTGATATTGAATGTGATAGTGGAGCTGTGGAGGCGATGGCTGAGTGATGGTGGAGGTGAAATCGTGTGCGGACGCTGTTACGGATCTGTTAGATATAGCAGACTCAAGGCTTCTGTGTGAGGCAGTATGATGAGGTACGACATACTCTATTCAGATATGTTGCAGTAGCTAGGATTAGTATATCATGATCAGGGTGTTGCATGAAGTAGAGGTGGCAGAGATGTAGGATGCAGAAAGATAGATCCTAATTAGGACAGAGCGCGTTTGCGCGCCATCCTAAGTAGGCAATTTACCGTGGTACAAAAGGGCTAGGCAATGGCGTGGTGTTACTCAAGTATCACAGGACAGTCCCGTGACAGACGCCTTGAAATGGATGGATGTGGATATCCATTCCGCATCTGGATAACCGAGATTTGGATGGCTTTTCCAAGCACATCCATTTCAGATCCATCCATTCCTCACACTGCCGGCACCTACTTCCAGCTGGCTCGAGGAAACACTATATTGGGAACTAAACTAGCTACTGGCTTAGGAGCATGCTTCTTCGCAGCTGGTGTGTTGGGATTTTACTTCTTCGCAGCACTTGTCGTTGCTATTATGGAGTTGCCTATGCCGGATCTTCCACTCTTCGATCTGAGCATGTTTGTGAAGCCACGGTTGCGATGTACGGCAAAGCAGGATTAGAGAAACTCCATTTCATCGAGAATTTATGACTGAGGGTCTTTTAGCATTTCGACTCACGGTTTACAGGACCGCTGGCGGTTGTTTCTAATCATTGTATGCCTTCGTGTACCACTGATCGTCTTATATACTATACTGTATTTTGTCAGCATTTTGCTAGTCCGATCTTAAACTCGCTCCTCAGCCCTTCACTTTTGATTGCATGTCCGTTAAGATATCATGCATCAATTGGTTGGAGCATAGCTCGCCATGTTCCGCAAGTGGTTGTGTCAGACTACACAAGTGCTGTTGTTAGATACCAGGTACGCGATACTGTATTGTAGTACAAAGCTCGGGTGTAACCAATTGGCACACACACACTCCATAAAAGGCAGAAAAGAGAGAACACACAATGAATGACGTTCATCATCAAAAATTCATCAAAGATCAAGCCAAATAGTCCTTGAATCTGACAGATTGATGCTTACATTATCAATCGACGCCCAAGATTGAACTCAATCTCACAACCAGAAACGCCTCTTGAGTTGTTTAATCTCTTCTTATAGCCGCTCGCTCCTCTAGACACGGAAACTCTTTCTTGTCTTACATGCCCAGACCCCACGATTACCCACAACGTCCGCTCCAGTATGCATCAGCGACCAAGCTAACACCTACACACCTCGTCTGAGCTCGTCTCCGACAGTCCAACCCCATACCATCCGAACACCCCTGCCTACTCTATCGTGGACTCGAAGGCTACAATATTCACGATCTACGGTACCGTCGCTGACGCACCTTCCGGTCCAGCTTACCAAATCTCTTCCTTACTTGACGCCCACGTATCCCAACTCTGCATCCGATGTCTTCGCCCTGAAGAACATGGCCGTGTACAAGCTGGCGTGCCGAATGTACTGCTTGAGGATAAAAGTACTCCGTACGAAGCGTACCAAACCCCATCCTTGAGTAACCAGTATCATATAGAAGGAAAATTGCAGAGCACACTGCTTGGAGCGCTACTGCTCTGATTCGGACTCATGGGAAGGCACATTCGACACACTACCAGCCAATGTAGGAAGTCAATTGATTTCATGACATGCAGAAAAGCTGGGGCCTCTATTCCCGTCATTAGGAATCAGTGGAACGAGGGAGAGCCTAGTATGTGGAAGGATGTTAAGGGTGATGTCCTGGCTACGGAGGTTCTAGAGCTTGATTGTGATGGGATGCGCATGCCGACGATCGAGATGAGGAAAGGGCTGGATATGACTTTCAAAGAGATGCTGCTTGCGTTGTGGGTAACCGGGTTTGTGGGCGACATTTGGAGTCTCAACCAAGGATCAGACTTGATGACACCACCACACAGCACATCATGAGTGGGAGAAGGGCGGTAACACAGACCCTGCTCCCATGCTGATGCTGATTGCGCTAGGACTTGCGAGCAGAAAGAATTACCTCTCCAAGATTTGATTACCACGTAATGGTGCTGTTACACATATTAGGCGGAGATGAGACCTGTTGCTTCAGTAGATTACTGCAGCAGCGAGCCTAAGAACTCATGGATGAGGTTTGAGCTACGGATACTTTTACACGAAGCACTAAACCCGCGGTCCAAGCAACCTTGACAAGTCGCAAAGCCAACCCGTAGAAAGACCGTCTGCGTGCCCGACTAATCATATTTGCGCCATGTTATATTGGAGAAAGATCATGAGACACACTGTTCCATGGCTCATAGCAGGAGGGTAAGTTGCGCGACATATTGACAGAGCCGCCCTGATAAGAAAAAATCAGGTATCTGTTATTATCTGGACTGTATGCGTGCGACCCGCAACTCAGGTTCGACAAAGCACTACTGTGCTTTTCTGCTATCTTTTCCTGTGCTCTGGGACATCTCTTTGTGATCGTCATCCGAACAACGGACGTCGGCAGCGATCCGCAAGGCGGATCCGTCGTAGTGTAAGCAATGAATCTACCGCTTGGTGAGCATTGCTGATACGAAGCAAGATCGGCATTACATGCAACCATTTTCGGCCTCTGTTCAATACCATACAACTTATGGACTTCGCGCGGGTATACCTGGGGTCCTGCTCCTGCAGTAGGCGTCGCAATAGGTGCAATCTCGGCGTTGTTCTTTGGTGCCCTTCTCGTATGGGAACAAGCCCACAAGCAAAGATCGAGAGGTGCCGATACGAGGCTGCAGGTCCGTCGCAGCAAGCCTCGGACAAATTCTACAGCAAAGGATCATATTAGACAACAGATGGCTCGACTTCTTATAAGCCCAGAACCACCCGAAGAAGATAGCTCTTTTCGGCTGGAGATGCCTCCACATCGAGATGTGAATGAGTGGTTGGAGCAGGGAATGAGCAAAGCTAGTTAGCGGTTGAGGAAGTAAACTTGGTCGGCAGCATTCGATTCGCATTCCACGATAGCTAAGGCATGTCTATCGTCTCAATCGACATCGCTACTTTCGTCCAGATGCCGCTTTCTACTTCGTGACAAACCATCAGCTTCCATTCAGCCCGAAGCCAAGGTCATGTGTAGGGTGGCGTGGCAGGCGCATCAAGTCGTCATGAATGATTAAGACGAGTGCTACAGGGCAGACTGCGTTATCTCATAATAGTACTTCGTAGACCATCCTCCAAGCCAGAGAATTCAAAGCTCGCTCAACCAGGTGCAGAAGAAAACAAGCTACTACAGCGTAGGGTTCAATTCCGTTTCCTTCAGTCAATTTCATTTCTTTGGAGCCAAGCCCATCGTCGTGGAAGGCATTAACGGACGGCATGCGTAACGTCCCAACGTCAACGAATCAGACTTGTCAACAATCAAGCTGATCGGCGGCTTGATTGGCGAACGTGCCACAGATGGGGACTTGCACGCCTTCACAGAGCACACGGTACCACGTGCACGCTCAAATAGGAATCAAGCCAGCCGATCGGCTTGATTGTTGACAAGTCTGCAACGAATTGCTTGGGCGGCAGGGCTACGATCCATTTCTGTGATGGCAAATGAAGCTCCCACTTGTACTGGTAGGCATGTTCCGCTTGACGCGATCTAATGACTATAGAAGAATCCCATCATATGCGCTATGTTGCATCCCGCTTTGGTCTTGGCTCATTCAAATTAGTACGCACAACCATTCTGTCTCTCCATATCTGCTTCCGAACCCTTAGACGCAATCATACAATGATCTCATGTGCCCATTTCAAGATTTCAGTTTCGCTGAAGCTGTACGTGAAGCGCAGTCCCCTAATAGCGGTGATCTTCGAATGATATTCCATTCACGTATACGTCTAAAGCGCATTCAGCTTCTGCTAGGGGACCAGGGGCTGTATTTGAGGAGACTTCATTCTGTCCAACAGGAAAACCCAGCCGAAGATATACTTTAAAACCAAACCGTTCTGTTCGCAATACGTCCCATCGCTTGTGTGTCAATGTTGGTCGCATAGTTTTGACGATGCCGATGACGCCGTTGATTCCGACGGCACTTCAACAGGCAGAATTGACTAGAAGAGAATTGGACAAGATGCATCATCGCCAAACTCCAAGCATATCTTCTGCTTCAGTCGGGTAACGACAAATTGGGGCTCGAGCGAATTAGGTCGTTTCCTCGTTATGCTCCCTCTGCGCGCTCCTAGAATGCTGCTGTATCATTTGTGCGACTCTCCCGCAAGACAAAGACGGGAGGGCAACACAGATGCTTTACTCTACAACTGTATTTGCGAGCATGTTTGCGGATAAGGCATTCTTGAAGGCCAATAGTCATCTTAATCAGCATTGAAAGCTACGCCGATATCAATGTGCTCATCAAGAAAGGCGTCTCTTTATGATCAAAAGGTGATCAGTTTATAAACCATATATGGCGTCAGTGGTGGAATTTCTATAAGACTGGCTGCTTGCATTTCAGTCTGTAAACATCCCCATCGCGGCCGCACAACACGTATAGTTTGCCCCGAAAGAGCTGAAACCAGTGTCACCTCGTCGAATCCGCTTTCGCGCCTACACGCTGTGCCAGCTCTCGTCTTAACACCATCCCGCGTTTACGAAGAACTACTTGCCTTGCGGATTCTACCATGCCCCAGTCGAAAATCTCGGGGATGCTCCGAAGGCACCAGGACATCGTGGAAGAGTTATGCTTTTATCTTGATAATGAACCAGCCAAGATACGACGCTATTTGAAAGGCCTACCGCTGGCAGACGTTGTAGTGCTCCTCCAAGTGTTTCCTGAGGAACTGAAATACCAGCTAGTTCAGTTGACAAAACCGGAAATAGCCGGCAAGATTCTTCTAGACATGGACTGGGAACGTCGAGTAAGAGTTTTCAAGGATTTAAGCCAACATTACAGGGAAAAGGTACTTGGTACCTACGATGAGCACGAAGCCAATACAATTCGCAGTGAGATCTGCATCTGGACCAATATGGACTCTCTTTGTAAATCAATGGGGCAACTTATGAATATCGGGAAAGCAGATGGGCTTATGGTGCATGGACAACACACGAATGAGGAGGAGGATGCAATAATCAATCAGGACGGTGCGGAGAGTGACACCTCAAGGACGCTTTCGGTTGACGAAGAATACTCTGAAGGAGACTGTGATCCAGAGAAGGCTACGGATCACGATGGTGACGACCGAAGTACGGATGAGCATGTTGATGAAGACGATGAAGACGATGAAGACGATGAAGACGATGAAGACGATGAAGACGATGAAGACGATGAAGACGATGAAGACGATGAAGACGATGAAGACGATGAAGACGATGATGAAGAAGCAGAATAGTTCCACAGCAGCAGACGCTCACTCTTTGCTTAAGAGCATCAGTTATAAGCAATCGCTGACAAGTGGTTTCCCTTGCAAAAGTCTAATCCTTTGATTTCAGGTCCCCCTGAATATCATATCATATACTCTTTGCTGTGTACCAGGTAGTCGGTCAACGTTGTGCCCTTCACTGTGACCTTTCTTGCTCCCATTGCTCAGCCGTAGAGAAAATCGATGTCCTACTTGTATGGTCGGTCGAGCACCCGTGGCATAGAGAAGAGGAGGCCCTGATTTCGATATGAACAAATGAAAACTCGCTTAATATCTACCCAGTGGATACTTTCATTTCGATGACCGCTATTCGTCTCCACCGATTCGTTAAACGCAAGCAAGCTTGCATCGCTGCAAGTTGTAGTCGTCTTGTGACTATTAAAAGTGCAATTTCTCTCGCCCAAATACAATATTTCGGCAAGAAAGCGCCGCATACCATGTCACGTGTTGTCAGATTCAAAGACTGTTTGGCTTAATCTTTGATGAATATTTGATGATGAACGTGATTGATTGATTCTGTATTTTCTGCCTTTTTGTGTGTCCCTCTGCCAAGTGGTTACACCCGAGAGTTTGTGCTACTATCTAGGATCTCGCAACTTGGAGATCCACAGGTGACATCTAACACCCCATCGGGCCTTACATCTGACACGTGTATATATGAACCGCACGCTAGGCGACATATCGCCATCACCGTAATTTACCCTGGTCGCAACAACGTCGACCTACTTCATCGCTAACTTGGACTTAGGTAGTATGTTCGGCATCTGTATACTGTATGGCAAAGAGATATTCAACCCTAATCTATCGTTCTTTGACGACTGCTAAGAAGACTTGGAGCTGCCGAAGTCTGATTACTATTTAGTTCAGCATCGTGTCCAGAAGATCATCGACCAATGCGTCCAAGTAAATTGCTCCGAAAAGCGATGACGGGTGGTGTGAATGCTAAGATGATTTGGTTCGTCCGTCAGCTCACAAGGTGAAAAACGCAAGAGCTTGGTGCGAGCTCTGTAATCCTGCCATGTGTGCGATAATCTCAAGTGTCGCAGGCCAGATCCACCTGGTGGAAGCTCATTGGCTCAGGAATCAATCATCACATGATAGCTGTCGCGAGGGACATAAATGCACCTCTCCTCACTATAGCACATAGAAAGGATCTCACATCTACATACAAAAAATACACACACAGTTACAATGCATTCTCCTCATTTTCTTCACCCATTTTCACTGTTCGTTTTAACACACACGTCCAGTGCGACATCAAGTCATGGAGGCACCAAGCTATGAGGCTGGCGTAACCAACATGGACTCAAGATGATTTTGACTTGGTAGGTATTACTGTGATAAAGCGCTAGAACACTAGCTGATGTCGCTTGTGTACTGTGGAGGTGCGAACGAGGCTACAGTGGTTCAGATATGCATACAGTCGCTTGCGAAATCGCCTTCACCTTTTGTGCACATGAAGATTCTTGACCCTTGCGGCCCCAGGATGTCCTTGTTGTTTTTTAGCCAATCATGTTCCTGTAAGACGATTCTGCGGAGTTTGAGCAGGTTCCGCTGTCAAACACTGAAGGCAGATGATTGGCCACACAACAGCATGGGTGTCCTAGTGCGGTGGGGGCCAAGAATCTTTGGGTGCGCAAAAAGGTGAAGGCGGTTTCGCAAGCGACTGTAAGCAATCTGAAGAGAAACTTTCCTTGATGAGCAGAGAAGCAGTTTCAGCATGCATGTATTTCTGTAGAAATAAGGATGCTTGGTAGTGTGTTGAGGTGGATTGAGCCTTGCAGCGAGCCGAGCATCAGCGCCAGGTGAGGTTGGAAGGATCTTTAAGGGACAATGATCACAACAGCTGTGTATTCGCATGGAGTGTCTAAGGGGGACGGTTTAATTTCCCAAATATCACAAATCGCTGAGATCCTGATCTACAGCTGCTCCTTCAGCACGATATGGCAGATTTTGCCTCCCAACCTTTATATAACCTCTACACCTGATGCTCATCCGCAGCACCGTGGTCCTTCCAATTTCATAAACCCAACAGATCAGAGGAAACAAGGTTATTTTAAGCACAATGGGAGGGAACAGGGGCTCGGATCTTCCCTTCAGAAAAGCAGTGGACAAGGATATGGAGCACATCAGCGAACCCGACAATGCAAGCGACGAAGAGTGGCGACCAATCAAGAAAAGACGAGTGAGCTCTACCGTGCCAAAGCAGAGAAATCAGGAAGCGCGGTATAGGGCGAAAGCAGGATCGTGGGAGACAGGAGTGGAACGTGTTGTCACTATTGTCCAAGACCCCTATACAGGCGAATTAAGCGCTCTACTGGCTTGGAAAAATGGGAGCGCTCCGACTTACCATCCGCTAAAGGAATTGTACGCAAAGTGTCCACAACTTGTAAGAATGACCTATGGCTGCGCATCGCCCACGCTAAATCCTCGCATAGACCTTGCAGTACTACGAGAGTCGATTGTAAGTGTTCTTCCCTCGCGAATTGCGTTGAGAGTGTGTCTCATCACTTCAGAATATTCGAACCCTCCTTATAGAGCGCGCTTAAGCATTGTGAGATCTGCAAAGCATGTAGCACTTAATGCGCGCTACCACAAGAGGCTGCGCAACGTTGCCGTTTGGGTGGTCCGTATGATGATGCAACCTAGACTTCGGATTCAGTGCAGGTGGTACGACTTTGGAGGCAGGCTCATGCTTCTGTTCTGCGTGGAGGGCACGTTGGTGAAGTTCTACATAGCATAAAGCATTGACACGCAGTGCAATCAGTTGTACGCCCGACATCCTCTGATATCCTTCTGACAACCTCTTGCATGTGATGCATGCCATGCCACACCGTCCATGAAAAACGAGCCGCTGCACTTTTGCATCTGATCTAGTCTATCTCAGCGATCCAATCCGTAATCTCATGGCATGGAAAAGCTGCAGTTGCAGGTTTCGAGAGAGCCACTAAGTTCTCAACCGCCTCCCCTATGAGTCCTACACATCTTTTTGCTCTGAGGTTATGTCATTACTGAGTTGATGCTTCCATGCTACCATCATGCTGATTAGTCCTACTTCCTGTAGACATGCTGATAACATGGTCTCAGTCATCGTCACAGATAGTTGTGCTTGCCACAAGCATTTCATCGGATCACTTTTCACCTGTATGAGCTTCGGTGCCTTTCAACGTCAGCGTTCTATATGGCTCAAAGTATATCTCTGTGCTGTCTCGATCGATGTCCTCGATCTCGACTTTTCTCTCCTTTCTCCTTCGTAAACTAACCTAGCCCTCTACGTATCTCCTCTCTGTCCTCACAGCCTATCCAAGTCATGAGGAATTGCGATCACAGATCCTGGCTTTCCTTTCATGGACAGGAGCAGACCGTGTTTCGGCACGCTAGTACATTGAGCGACATTGTCTTAAGCCTTGACACACCTGCGATGAAATTCCCAAGCCTGGTCGTCATGATCGGTCATGCTGGTGATGCACCGCTCATGACCCATGCGCTACCCCACTTCAGGAAACGGGTTGATGGTCAAGAATCTGATGGGTTATGCTTGCAACTAGATCCAGATACCGCATTCAGTGACCACCCAACTCTGATCGTCTTTGATAGCATCTCAAAGCGGACTACGTTCAGCCCGGAGCCGATGGCGGCCACTTGTCATAGGCACACGGTACGTGAAATACAGTGGCCGGTTTCCAATCCGGCTGAGGCTTTCGAAGATCTTCGCTGTAGACTGATCCGTCCATTCGCGGACGTGGTATGCTTTTTTTCTACAAGCGGCGACGATCTCCAGCGACACGTGGACCAGATGGTGCCCTGGCTCGAACAGAGTTACTCGGGGAAACACCGTTCCACATTTTGTCCTCGCTTGCTTCTGATATCCGCACCAAGTGAAAAGCGTAGCACCTCGGATGTGCAGACGCAGTTGTTCAAACTTCTCCAGCAGCAATTAAAGCACCCAAGAACCGACTTTTTCTCATATGTTTCCGTCTATATCAAGAATGACAGCATCCAGACACTGACAGATCGGATCAAAAGAGAGTCCGACATGGCTAGGAACTACCGTGCTCAGAACCATATCCTTCTAAACGCTATACATTTCGATCTCCTTTTTCGCCATGCATGTGATCACTTTGCTAGCACAAGACAAGAACCCTTCGACATGCTCGCTGCGTCGCGCTTGCACAGGCCGGTACCGGTAGGCTTGCAGACACATCTGGCAGAGTTACTCACAACCGTAGACACTTACGAAGACACAACAGCGTTCCTGACCCCGTTCATCGCTGGATGCCTTGCATTAGACAACTATGCGTACGATGTACCCTGTCAGTGCTCCTTCTGCATTCAATTTGTACCCTGCTAACTTGCACAAGTCCTTAACCCAGAAGAAGTGTTTGCGGCGCACTACAAGGCCATCTGCACTGCTGCGGCTGAAAACAGAACATTGAAGTGCTCAAGCCAAGCCGACACATCAGTATTGTTACTTCGTGCCGGGCTTGTAAGCCTCGTTGAGCGACACTTCTTAGAGAGAAGCAGGCCTTATCAGCCGGGAGCAAACGGACGGTCGAGCCTGCTCAACGAGTTCAGGCCGTGGCTCTCTCGCGTCAAGACCTACAAGTTGTGCCTCGCATGCGTGCAGACGGCGCCCGAGCACAAGTTTCCATGTGGGCATATGGTCTGCGAGGAATGCTTCCAAGATCTGGGAAGTTGTTTTGACACGGATCCACATTTTTATGAGTTCGACCACTGTCCTATCTGCAAGTTGCCTTGTGATGTGGCCTTACGGGTCAAGCCAGTCACTGCCGGTTTTCGAGTTTTGTCCATTGACGGCGGTGGCATTCGTGCCATCATCCCCATCCAGTTCCTTCGCGCGCTCGAGCAAGCAGTCGGCCTCGACATGCCTGTCCAGGAGCACTTTGACCTTAGTTACGGAACTAGTTCAGGTACGCACCCAGTATATACACGTACAATCGCCACTTACTGAACATCTCTAGGTTGTATGGTGAACTTGGCCCTCTATGACCGAGGAATGAGCGTAGATGAAACGTACAACTTGTTTAAGCAGTTGTCTACGCGCATATTCCGTGGTCGAAACCGTATGGGCGTCGGCTTTGCTGCCGCCGCGCATGCACTCATAGCGTCTTATCGAAATGGCCGTTTTCCAGCTGGGGACATAGACGGTGCATTGTTCGAAATTTTCAAGGACGCTACCATGCTCGACCATCCTTACATGTCCTCTATCGGGGCGCGTACCGGTTTTCCAGTCGTTAACGCTGACACTTTGGAGACCTGCGTCGTGACTAGCTATAATGGCGCTGCTCGAGGGCAGGATCGCGACGACGATATCGAGCACATGACGTACAAGGTCTTGCGCTCAGGCGACGCTCTTGATGAGATACCTGTTAAGGATGCGTAAGTTTCCATGCATTCATTTGATATTCAATGCTTACGCAGTCGAATAGCGCACGGTGTGCATCAGCAGCTCCATGGTGAGTCGTCCAGATCATTGGTGTGTTGTATTCCTTACAAGAACAGGTATTTTACCCCGCACAGGATACCCTCTCACGGAACATTTATCGATGGCGGCCTCAGCGACAATAATCCTAGCATGCTCGCGCTGCAAGAGCTGCGGAGGATGGCGCCGGAGCTAAGGCGGCCGGACCAGTTTGTATCAATTGGTACAGGAAGCTGCAGCGCGACACACGTTGCAGGCATGGACGGTACTACGGATGCTACTACGAGCTTCTTCTTCGGCAAAAACTCTCTTCAACAGACATTCAAGCACTACTGGAGCGAGAATTTCAACGGTGACAAGAAGTTTGCTAGTATGCGCCACATGATGGCCATCACGCTACCAGACGAAGCCGATGATATTGACCAATGGCTCCGCCGATTCAATCTAACTCTAGATGACCAGCTACCCGACCTAGCAGATGCTCAAGCGATGGACGGTCTAGCCACCACAGCTTGGACTCATTTCACGTCGGACCCCGCTGTGCAAGACCTAGCTCACGCCGTCCTAGCTTCCAGTTTCTATTTCGAACTACGATGCATGCCAATGTATGAGAAAGGGTATTATACTTGTTATGGCCGCATCTTATGCCGTATCCCTGCTACTAAACCTGCTTTCTTGGCTCTCATGCGGAAGCTTGACAGTATGGGTGCTTGCTTTCTGGTCCAGAGGCGAACATTGAGAGAGAGGAATTCCACTGCATTCTCGTTCGATCAAACGGGAAATTTCAGTAAACCGGTTTGTGTGCGCGTCTGGAGCCTTGAAGATCAGCTAGATGTGCGCCTGAAGTTTCTGGGCACGCGTGATTATCCCATCAGCGCCTCACCTTTATCAATCAGTACTCTGATAAAACTTCAGAAACTGGAATGGAGGCGTCTGCTTGACACGAACTCACCGAGCGGGCGTCCTACTATGATGAGGCGGCCAAGTGATTGTTGCCCTCGAGCAGTCAAGCGGCGCTGCTCGAGGAAAGGCGAGGATCAGTCTCATCTTTGATTGAAGCCTTTTCGTGAATCCTTCCTGAGTCGCGTGTTGAAGCTGTCTGTACAAGTTTACTGTCTTAGGGAACGAGCATGAGTTCGCTCACTTTGTGGCAGGTAAAAGGCAGTCCAGGTTGTGAGCGGTCTTTAGTAACTGGATTCCAGCTATCTAGCCCGGATGCTATCTACAACCAAGATAGGAAGAAAAGGGGAGAGTATTAGGTGCCACGCGAGGTTATAAAGTTCACGAGCGCGAGCCACCCGCACGAGCCGGATATTTGTGCACGACGGTGCAGCCTCGGATATAGGCCTAGCCCGTTACACGGTGTCGCACTGAACGTGCTAAAACGATGAAAGTTGAGATCATGATGATAAGCAGCAGCGTTGTATTGATTGATGTTGTGTCTGAAGTGTGGGGTACTCCAACCCGCAGATTTACATGCAGCATCACAGCTGGATTATTAATACAGGTGTTTCCTAAGGTTCGTTAAGATCATGCAAACACTCATCAATCAGTATCTGCAGCGTGTTGATCGTATATATACATGACTTTCAACAGCCGTGACCTCGGCGGAAAATGCAAAGAACACATGGAATAGCATGATTACTATTGCTTGGGTGACAATCGTTGCTTCTGAACCGTGGGCAGCGACATGTGGCTTACTCCTTAGGTGCTGATGGGAAAGTAAGTTACCGGAGTTCTTGCAATTACATGTTCTAGCTGTCATTAGCGAGGTGCAAGGCTACGGCAATGGAGACCACACATAATGCAGCGAAGCATGAGCATGATCATCTCTGGCAAATGGGGCATCTTGTCCGTCGGGTAATTTGTCGCCATGTATTGTGCTCCCCTGTAGCTACGTCACATGCAATTTTTTTCTAGCCAATCACCTCAACGAATTGGCTGGCATTCTCTCGGGCCACTGCCTCCCCAGGTTGTGTCTTAAATTGACAAAATCTATCATATGTACATCAAACAACGACAGGCTTCGCAGGCGTACATGAGTTTGAGACCAATTATCAATTTTTATTCATGGTAACACCTCAAACAGCAACAGTTGCCCCAGCCTACAGTCGCAGAACACCTACTCTCGGCTGTTCTTAGAGCATATAAGGAAACTATTCAACTATCCCATAGTAGAGGTAGCAGGCTAGCTAGAGCATAGGAGAGCGCACAACAATCGATGACTGAGGTCTCGTGGATGTACGTATTGAACAATGTACTTACAAAGAGCACTTCCACTCGCGCATGTGGGTGCTCTTAATCCTATAGCAATCACTACAGCCTGCAACCCGCAAAGAAATCCGGACGACTTATACAAGCGAAAGAGAGATACAAATAGGCCAGAAATAGAACAATCCCTTTGATGAACCCTGGGTCAAGCATCAGCTGCATGGTCTCTGTTGAATCAATTGATAGAACTTACGGGGGATACCTGGCAGTGATAACCAGATGGCGACGACTAGAAGACACAACCCAAAGCCCGTTCGACCGTCTCTAGGGTCGATGTCATGGCCCGCCAGCGCTGCCAGCGGCCTTACGAAGAAGTAGGTTTGGAGCGTAGATTGAATGAGGTTGGTCCACGACCAGCCAATGTCCCCATTACGAGCAGCCTTGATATCGGCTAAGTGGTCTATTGCAGCAGCTGCTAGCGGTAGAGCAGCGAACTCAAAAAAACCACCGTTTGCAAGTATGGTGTGGTTTGATGTCGAAACCACAGCGAGGGCACGCGCGTGATCTAGGAGACTATGCACGAGGGGAACTGCTCCGGTCTTGAGTGCACCGAGACAGACGAGCAAGACGAGCCATTCCCGGTTTTGGACGATCTTGTTATTTTTCTGCACCGAGACACAGTCATCTTCTGCTCTTCGCTCGTGTGTCGCAGCTTTCCAAGTCCCAAAGTAGTAGCTGAAGCCGACATGTAGTATAAGAAACAGGGGAACGCCTTGTGAGATCCACTGGCGGTCACCTAAAGCAATGGTCAGTAGCAGCAGCAGCTTGTTCCGTGCTCTAATACGTACTCTCAATATGCGGAGCCGATACCAATACGGTGACTCCAGCTACTCCTATGAGCCAAGGAGTAATTGGCGACTCGATAGTTTGCATTTTGATTCCAGGCAACGCAGTACACAGGCCATGGAACATGAGACACAAGGCCCCTATGACCAACGGTTTTGCATACACACTCCCGATTAGAAATCTCTTCGCCGTGGAAGGCGTACTGCCTCTCAAAATTAGTATAGTGAGTGCCAGCTCGGCGAACGGCCCTGTTATAAGGGGTGTCCTATAGATCAAAAAAGCTAAAAGTCGGTTTGATGCTGATAGTCGCCTAATGTGATTGGTGACGATTGAAGCGCAATCGGCCACGAGTACGACCTTGACAAGCCCTAACAGGAGAGACAGCAATGGATCGGCCCGGTCTGGTCTGAGCAGCTCAATGGCCACGATAATGACAAGCAGCTGTGAGATCAAGACACGGTGAAAGGGGGATGTGGCCTGACACATATCTTCCAAAGCGTCCAAAACTACAGTGCTGAGTTCTCTGAGCGAGCTGAGGGTCCCATGAGCACGTTCCGCTAAGAGCGGTGGTGGTGGGGACTGATACCTAGAATGGCGTAATGGCATGGTGAGAGTCATCCGATGGTGAGAATGGGGCTTCGAATTGGGCCAGACAGGGAGTTTCGAGGAGGCTTCGGTCTTTTGGATGGGCAATGCTCTTCTCGTAAGGGGTGTCGCGGCAGAAAGTAACGCAAATTGTGCATGGATTTATAGGTGGCTTTGAGCAACATACACGGTTTTGCTGACTTATCTCGAAACTGAGCGTGTCTTGAATGGTGGATACGATGCTCGTGTCAGGTCCAGATTTCATTGCTCGCAGCTTTAGCTTAGTGAACTACAAGCTGAACTGCTGACCTACAAGCTAATCCGCTGACATGATGACAGTGGCCCCTAAATAACAGTTGCAAACACCTGTAACATTTCAGTACACTGAGGATGGTTACGCTCGGGCGCTGAGCGTTAATATGATGTCGCAGGACACGGGTTGTATGCACTGTACAATCGTGACATTGATGCCTACCGGGTAGTGGAGGTGTCCAATCAGAATGACGCTCTTTAACGTAGCGTCTATGCGCAGGCTTAGTTTAGACCTCGATAGGACATTGCGAACTAAGCTTCCTCTCCGTGCGGATGCACCAAAAGTTGTACAAACGGCAAGCAGATTGAAGTTATCCTCTCTGGCAGATCTAGCCAGCATTGTTCTCTCAACTCATATACCATGAGACACCAGTACTTAGCTTTCTTCGGCGTCACCTAGTTGCTAAGATTGACCTTTGATAGCTCAGAGCTTATACAAAGGATATAGACAATCAGCGGAAGTACATCGCGACGTTTCGAAAAATTTATTATTTGCGCCTTGAATCGTCCGGGTGATCACAGCTTCCCGTCCTTCGTACGAGGGTTGAGGTTAGGGTTTCGCCACCATGGTACAGCACCACACACAGCATCCCGATTACAGCGAGCTATCAACCAAGATGATCTCTACATCGCCATGAGTTGGCTCGGATACGCTGACAGGAGGCGGCATATATATGAAAAAGGCGACGCTGGTTCATGTCCCATGTCAGCGCGCACCAAAATGGTTCGGGAACGCCTTGCCTAACCGCAGTATTATCGCCTCCGATTCATTCTTGCTTTTCCAAGGGGCAGTGTTGACTCTAAGCGAATTGATCCTTGGGTGCTATGCATCTGGTCTGTTCCTGTTGTGCAGCGGAAAGAATTGACATGATAACATAGCGGAGGGCTGATGCCTAAGTAGCAACCCTTAGGCTCTTCATATCGCCACTAGCCGTCGCGAACCAAGGCACTTTGTACGCTTCAAGAAGAACACTACCGAACCTTAGCATGGGCTGCCCTATCGGCGCTATGTTGAACCATGATACCCGCTTGCATAATTCTTGCGACCTTACTTGGCATACGGCCTCCACGCTGAAGTCGATGGGAACCGACACGCTACCAATACCACGAAAATGAAATTCGTGACAGAAGTCTTGACGCTCGGCTAATCTGTTACCTTGTTTCCGTCCCGTCAGAAAAAGACTTCAAAGCAGGGACAGCTTTGGGCGGAGAAACTACTCGTCCACAAATACGAGAGCATCTTCGTAATCGCGATATCTGACGTATACAGCTATTACAATGGGTCTTTGTCTGGCACACTCTGTAACAGGAACGTCAGGCACGACCGCGGATGGCGATTAGCTTTGTGGTTGCTAGCGTTGGTTTGAGTGGCTGTGGGATCTTCAACACTGTCTCGCCTGCGCACTGGCCCCGGCTATCGTGGCCATCGCCGGCTAGCGCGTGCAAGGCAG
>NHZP01000122.1:0-51110 GCA_003313425.1 Pseudopyrenochaeta lycopersici
GGAACCACCATATCTATCCTGCCGCACCAGAACAGCTGCACACCATTATGACTGCCTTAGTAGGGTCAGACAAAAGGGCAGAAAAGATCATAAGCACCAGCAATAGTGATGAGGTGAAGGACAAGCTGATGCAGGCTACCTCTTCGGCCTTCGAAGAGGGCGCCTTTGGATTGCCTTGGATGATTGGTGAGTATCCATCACAATCACTAACATCTTCCCGCACTTTTTGGTCAATCTTACGACAGCAGCTTACATTACTATAGCGACTAGCACGGATGGACACAAGGAATCATTCTGGGGCATACAATCCATGGGTCAAGTATGCGACCACTTAGAGCTTCCTAGGCTTGAATACGGGGGTAAAAGAGCTCTTCTTTAAAAATGCCATTTATTTGTGTCTATCATCAGAGAAGAAAATTAGCCGCGAGCAGATCGGAAGGGCTTGCAGGAAGCGACTAGGGAAGATTTGGTTATTTTCATACGTTTGCAGGGGTCATGTCGAAATACATTTACATGTCTGATTCAGATATGTTGGAAATGTAGGACTCTTCACTTGGAAAGCTCCTGACTTCTAAGAATCAAACTTCTCCTTGAACAATATGATGCAGCCCTGCGTTGCTACCGTTGTGGTTTCCCAAGAGTCAGCACTGTGCCGTTCCACGAATGCACGTCCGGAACGAGGAGAATAGACATGCACCTGAGCTTCCATTATCTTTGATATCCGCACTTGCATACAATCTTGACACTGATCCGAGTCATATTATTACCGGACACAACAGTCTCTGAAGAAGGCACATTCTTGTTTTGATCGGAGAAATCACCTGGTCTGGTTACACAACTCTCAGCTGCAGGAACCAAAGCATATGTAACAAACTGCAACACCAGAACCCCCAAAAGCTGCCACCACCGGAGCCATAGAAAGTGCACTTGATTGGGACTCAGATAGCATCGATCAATAGTTGTGAAGACTGATACTTTCTGGCTCCACATTTATAGGAACAAGCGACTTATACAACGACTAGATGGAGGCAGGCTGGATAAGTTTGCAGATGTAACCTAGACGTTCGCTGGAATTTAGGCTTAAGGAGTTTGATGGAATACCTCTGCTTGCAATAAAGATGTCATGTGCCCTCATGGTACCATAGCGGTCGCACATCAGGCTAACTATTGAGTCTGCTTATGCATCTTCGCTACTCATATTGGGATTTGGATGGAAACCCACCATGGTGGAACACCAACTGTGTGGAATACCATTCCATAGTAATCAGATAAACAAGCATAAGAAAGGGTAGGGAGGCGTTAGCAGAAAGTAAGCATGATACCGTAGTTTCGCTTGATGTTGGATTTGCACCTATAGCGCTTACGCTTGAGCGTGTTCTCATACTGTCAGCCACAATCAAGGTGCATCGCCATGTAGTGCCAGTTCATTCTGCTACGTCCCACCAAAAATGTTACCAGCTCTCCAACTACGTAACCTCGCGAGCTTGTCGGTGTGATCATCATTAGAGATCGTGTCGTAAGGTGTTTCGCCAGATAAGCCAGGCTGGGTTGCTGGAGACAAGACAAGCCGGTGTAACGATCAATACACTTACATCATGTTGTGCTTCTTCAGTTACTGACCTCGGCAGCTCAATCACAAGCATCGACATGTGTGTATGTGTTGAGTAGCACTAATCGTGTAGCAGCGGTTCGCAGCATAGTGGCAGGAGGTGTAGAGAGAATATTTTAACATAGTAACATTAACGGAGAGCCATCAGATTTCTGCATGATCAGCTCGATTCCCTAGTACAGAACGCACGATCTTCACAATTAATTCGTAAAAATTCCGCAACTTGAAGATTTCTATCCTGGCAACTTTCGCCAGCGACGTCTATTCTCCGCTCCACTGTTGCGATCGAACTCAATTTGCATGCTCAAATGAGGCTGAGTAATAAGCGCAGGCAATTCGCCGAATAAGTGAGTCGCGACCCTCCTGCGAAGCGAACAACACGCTAACGTCTATGCCGCCGCGCAGATATGAACGAACAATTTGGTTCTCGTTTCTTCAGCCTGCCCCCCGAACTCAGAAGCCGTGTCTATGTCGAGCTTCTATGCCCCAAAGCGCTCAGCTTCGCTGACCTCGCCCGATGCTCAAGTAGCTCTATCGCAAGGGACCAGCAAAGAACACTAATGAGGTCTCCGCTATATCCCGCCGTATTATCCACATGTCGCAAAATACACGACGAAGCAATCGATTTCCTCTACGCACTGCACATATTCCATGCTCATCCATCATTGTTGACTGCTTTTCCCTACTACAGGCCACCGGTGAAAGATATCATTTATCCGGATGGCTTGTCGAGGATCAAACGATGGCAGATCACAATACGCTTAGATATTGATCCGCGCTTCGACCTCAACCAATGCACCTCTGCCTTCTCTGGTGCCGAATACCTAGAGATATACGCTTGGCAAGCTGCGAGCAACTGCGCCGCAGAAGCAGTACTTAGCCTCTTTGAGGGAATACGAGGTGTGAGAGTAGCCAGGGTGCGCGGCAGTGTGGACGTCGGTTGGAGACTTTGGTTGGAGTCATGCATGACTAGCCCATGGGAACGAGATCAACTCTTGCCAGTGCGGGGGTTAGACAAATCTCATTCATTGCAAAAGTTTTGGTAAGATTATAAACTAGATCGGGTTCCGGACAGCACCCCTTGACCACAAATGGTGCTCGCGCTCTTCGTCACAGAGAACAACAGTAGCTAGTCGACCGAACCTGAGAACATGTTCATACACAGGATACTCATGAGGTGAGCGCCGTAAGAGTACTTCATGTCTGCGGATCTGAGGCTCATGATGTCTAAAAGGCCTTCTATAGCAATACTACATTTAGCATAATGAGTCTAGCGGCTCTCCTTTTAGACGCAACTGGGCGTCGTCGACCAAGACTGGGGCACCCAAAATCAGTCGGAGGGGAGCGTTAGCTGCAAAATCGTATAAGTCTTGGCATGATTTCGACACCTTAATGCGTTCCTGCCTAGACTTTAATGCTCATAGCCAGATTCTTGTCATAGAAAGACTCCACTTGACCTACATTTTTCGCCAAAAAATCATTCTTATGTTTGTTCTCATACTACCAAGCTAACATCGACGTGATTGCCGTCAGCAATTAGTCTCGTTAGCTGTTCCAAGCCTTACGTTAATCTGTTTCATAATATCCTTGCCTCATTGACTGCAACAAAGACAGCTGATCCTCAATGGTGCGAGCTCGGGCCTGCCCATCAAAACAAACGAGCTTCGTTGCGACCGTTATCCAAACGTTTCGACTCCAAATCACTCTTCATGAACACAGCGAACATCTTTGACCATACAGTACTTACCTCGTTTCCCGAGTTGACTAGGGTAGACAATCTAACCCGCTGACTCGAGATTGCTGGATCTGGCCGTCAGCAACATGGGCGCCAAGGTTTTGGTAGGCTATCGTATCCACCTAGCGTCGGAAGATCATAGCGTTGGCACAACGGTGACTGGTGATGTTGAGCAATCGCTTTGTACAACCAGCCTTGGAGAGCGGGAAATGAGAGCCTCGGATGCCATTACTTAGCACTCATCCATCGCGGCACGGCCCGCACACAGTGCTGACAGTCATCGATATATGGCCCATTGCAGCATTATGGAATCTGTGACTGTAAGCAACATGGCACAAGCAATGGGTCTAGCAAGGGTGCTCAGCCCCATCGCCTTCCGTAAATAGTCAAGCGCTAACTGTCAGCATCATGATCAGCGACGCATGCAAGGGTTAAATCCAGATTACTGGTCAGCGACCGACCTAGCAAGGGTCCACCGGGGGGCCAGCCCCAGTCAAAGTTTGCTGCCGATTTCGCTATTGTGTGTGTCACACGTGTGTGCTCTGAGCTCTAAAGAAGTCGGACGCTTTAGTCATGAGATGTGGTCCTAGGCTTACAGTGACTACGGGTCTTTGCAAACCCGGCCTCACCTTCTGCACAGCCAATACATTTGTACGACTCCTGCTATGTTGGAATAATCCTAATTTGGACCAAGTGAACTATTGCTGATGCGTACAGTCTCAAATCAGCGAGATTGTCGCAGATTAGCTACTAACCCCTTACGCACTAGTCGCTCTAAGCACTTACCGCTCCGATCCGCCCGCAGTAAGCACAGAATACTCCGATGCAGCGAAGGCTGTCGGTATCTGATGCACGAACAGCTCTGTAATAACTCACAATTACACAACTTATGCGACAAAAGCCGTCGGCACTTCGCCTGTCCTGTTACAGTTGCTTGCGAAACCGCCTGCACCTTTTTGCGCACACAAAGATTCTTGGCCCCCACTGCACTAGGACACCCATGCTGTTGTGTGGCCAATCATTTGCAAGGGTCAAAAATCCTCGTGTGCCCAAACGGTGAAGGCGGTTTCGCAAGCAACTGTACGACTTGTCCACCTGTACATCCTGTCACTTCAACCGCGTGTACTCGAAGCCAAAAGCCAATTGTGATTTCGTGATGACCACAGGGTGACTTGGATGATTTTAATTCAGTAACTTGCTTATGACTTTGCCATCAAGCATCATGTCTAGACCAGACGATTTTGCACTCAACACTCGAACCACAAAAGCGTGTTTGATGCCCAGCAGGCGGTTAATTAGATTTTTGCGTAGGATATCAAGGATGTATGTCAAGAGCATTCCATGTTGTCCTCACAGAATATGTCGTTGAGAGTAGTTGGATCAATGATGTTCGACTAGCAATGCTGGCAGCATCATTCCTATGTTTACGTTGACTGGCTGGATGTGAAGCGGGAAAAGAATGACGATGATGCATGCTGTGTCTGCCTTCGTGCACGAAGGAATTTAACGTATGGCTAATATGTTCAATAAATTCAGTCTTTATCTAATTGCTCGGATGCGACACATGACTACGTTTCAGCGCGATGCTTGTCATTGCTTGGTTGGCGGGTAGTCAAAAGAATGACTTCAACGCCGCTAAAGCTGCTAGCTAACCTTGTCCAATATCCGTCCATCTTCAGTCCCAAACCTTTCAGATGCAGGTTCAAGCTCAGCTTTCCTTCGACCAAGGGGACACGGAATTGGCAGGATGAAAGGACCCAGTAGAACCAGCCGGAGCATAACTGCGGAGCGGTGTTCTATGACGTTACGCTCCTCGGTTGCTTCGCATGGGAACGGTAGTCTGAGGAAAAATCCATGCAATTGTACTAGCAAAATGTTGAATCTCAAAAACGCACACTCGACTAATTACGACACGCTGGCGATGTAGAACGGCGAGGCCTCAGGTGATACCGCTGACGATTTATATTCCGTGCTGTTCGCCGGCGGACGCATCTGGTCTGATTCGCCTGGGACTTCCGAGTAATAATAGTTGTGCGAGATTTGGAACCTCTGCGTGAGTTATTCTCTGAAAATTGTGATCCAAACGCTGATTGCGCACGTGTGTGCATCGCTTCGGTGAGCAAGAACACGAACTGATGTGATGGGTGTGTAGGTGCCGTCTATGGTACAAGTGGCTAGCTGGTGCTGTAGATGTTCCGTGAAGGAAGCGGTCGTGTACTGAGCGATATGTTCCATACAAGCAGGTACTTATATGATCGCCAAGAGCTTATGCTTTAGTCGAGCTCACTAGCGGAGTGCAATCAATAGGGTATGATATCTGCCGGTAACTTGCAGCGATATGCGCACTTACAGCCCCGTAAGCATATCATATCATCTCTATGGGCAGATTGCTTTCCTGGTTGCGTATAGCAACTGCAGCTACAGTATCAACCATGTTATGTCGTGCTGACTAGATGAAAGGGACAGCAAATCACAATGGAGCGGAAGCATCAATTCGCAATCACACGACCATCGAAAGATGTCGGAGACAGAACGACCTATTCGGTTTGCGTGTCCGAGCGTATGGCAATGTTCCTTAAGGCCCGTTCCACGTACTTCAGAAGGGCACGACCAAGGCTCTATCGCGCTGCGAATGGACGCCAATATCTAGACCTATGCCCGTATTCATATATGATGTACTACTTCTACTGACTTTTGTTGTGATGATACCAACAGATCCAATTCGGCTCAGACCTTACAGGAAGAGCGGATTTCATTCACAAGCTGCGCGTCAGTGCGCGACTAGCAGAAAATTTTCCATGATTGATTTCTAGCTAAGAGGCGCTCCTCCCGGTTGATGCAAATTTTCTAGTCCCAGTCTTCCTACATGTTTGCGCGCAGAGTAATCGGACTCTGCAGTGGTGCATCTAACTACAACCAACCAGCGTTCTATCGCCACCACATGCCTACTCTGGCACAGTCTTAGGGACAGGAAGCCAGTAGTGTCGGCATTCTCCAAGAATGTTCTTTTTCCAATAAGCACCCACTCAATTTTCAACGACCAGAAACAAGGACGGAGCAGTAGATCTGTGGGATAAAATGCTGAAATGCGCTTAGCGGAAATTGATGATTGCGATGATGGATTATGTGTTGATCAAGATTGTATTGATGGTGTTCTATCCCCCGCTTTTGCATGTATCTCCTCTACTTCCGGAGGTTCCGTAGATTAGCAATAGTTATCGGTCCTACTATTTATCGCTCTTTCCTATGTAGTACTTCTGAGCTTCTCTTTATATCTGACAAGATCACTCTACGTCTTTTCAAATGCTCACTGTCTACGAGTCACGTCTGGTGTTTATCAGTAGCTAGTATCCTCATGCGCACTTCAAGGTCTTACATGGAGATATTACAAACAGCCTTAATGGTGTGTTTACAAAAATACCGTTGTGACGTTTCTTGAGCCATTTTGCGGAGTTTTTTTTTCGCACGTTTAAATCATAAACAACCCCACCAAGCGCGACATCTATTGGGCATTTATGGATTGCGGTATTGACTCAAATCTACCGTCAGATCTTGCGAGGTACACTGACCACATTATTTGAACACCACGCTCAAGAGCACCTTTTCAGGTCTTGTTCTCAGCAACACATCCATACTCAATCAAAAGAGCAGCGACCTCCAGCAGCTCTTCTACAGCCTTTTGCTCATTGGCAAGTGTTTCTTTCAGACTGGAGAGACGTGAGACAGTAGCCCTTATAAACACGTCACGAGCGTCCTCCACTCTTCTTGGGGTCGTGTTATGCGCGCCCATGCTCACTACCTCAGGATGGTCTTTGAAGGGGTTTGGGGTATTTGACACACTGGAATAGACCGAGTAGGATGACGCCACACTGGTTTGACACATCTCCGTGAAATTGGAAGTGACACCATACGGAAGATTGGATGAGGTCCACATAGGTTGGACGTTTTCAGCAGAACCTTTCAATCGGTGAGGTGTGGTGGCATGCTGAATGTGCGATTGCTGCCGGTAGAACCCAGAGGAGTACTGGAAAGGATTTTCGGAAGCCAGGCTTGGGTCAAGTGGAAACTGTAGTGGGGACAGGAAGGACATTGGCTGGGGTGACGGTCGTGGAGGGACCGAGCAATCCACGCGCAAGTTCGGCTTGTCGCACGGCATTCTCGTTCGCTTCCTTTCGGGTAAGCTCGTATGCTGCAACGGAGAAAGCAAGTGTTTTTCTCTGAGTGTTTCGAAATCCATCGATGTATTGCTAGCACAGGAAACCGCCAAATAGTGCAGGTTGTAGGTTTGCGAGGTGTGAAACGGCTTCCCAAGTCTGACTGAAAACGGGAAGCGCTTCAGAAAGAACAGGTCAGTTCAATTGGTGGTATTTGTAGTATTGCATGTAGATACATACTCTTGCATCCGCGCGGACAGAGACAGCATCAGCCACGCAGTGTGCTACTCGACGTCAAATCAGCTAGATCATTCGTTCGGACCATATTGCCACCATGACAGGCCCTAATGCTATGGTACCATGTCGGTCGCTTACTATCGATGACGAAATTTGTAGACCATGGAACGGAGCCTCGCATGATGATCGTGTAGCATTACCTAGAACTAGATTCTTCAAAAAATCACGGCAAATTGGTTTTGGTATGATTACGGTGTCTTTCTTCATTGCTTTGTGTGATATCACATTGTATATAGCTTACCAGACATCGATGCTATTTGTATGCATGTAGTGTACCGCCGCTTTTTGCTACAATCAGCGACAAGCATTTTGTGTGCATAGCAAACACAGATGCAAGAAATACTTGGAGGCGTGTTTTGTCAGAGATCGCAGAGTCGTCGCAGGGACTAGGATGGCTAGGCACATTGGTGGTTCCACACACAACCGATCGCTTTGAGGTAGTGACAACGTTGAAACAAGGCCAATGCTTCTGAAATCTAAAGGCACAAGTGGCACAGGGCCACACACTGACTTCTTGCTCTTGAGACCGATTCTCGATATGCTGGTTGCATGGCAGATATCACAAGCTGCATAGTCATTGTTCTATGTGTCTTCGAATATCTAACGTCTGTCGAAGGCCGAAATGGTAGAGTGGTGTGTACGAGCTGGAGCAAGCTGGGAATATTGGCGCAACAGCCAACTTCATTGGAAAGATTGGACAGACTTAACGTATGGGCCCTATGAAGATCAGGAACTGCAGAACTTTACGTCTACACTCTCCTGATCATTCCGACTTTGCGACCTGTATACATCGGCTGGTGATCTGAATTATGCATCGATGAGGTTCTATATTCTTCTAGCGTATCTTCCGAGGAGATATGCTGATACCGTCAATCGATAACTGAATATGACACCTGTCCGCAAAGTCGCGATCGAATTGCGTTAATGGATCACTTATGCGATTATGTGTAAGCAAGGTGGCACAAGTATTGGGCTTCGATGACCGTGTGCGTTCCATATGCGTAGGTACAAATATGTTATCTAGGCTCTGAATAGTTGGACGCATCAGTCATGCCTACAGAATAGCCACGGAACGCAGTCCTAGGCTTATAGTATAATACGAAGATTGTGGATCGGTTTCATGTGACAGGTTGCCTAGACACTAAGCCTTTCGTTCCCTAGCTCCTGTTCGAAGCCAGAGCCGTTTCAAACTTGGAGCAGCTTCGCTAACCACCCTCTTACCTGCATCGGCCTGATACATTACGCCTCAAGCCTTGCCAGACAACTCTGGACGTGATCGCTTCCTGGCTTTTAAGCATTTCCTCCGTACATTTGTTCGACGCCAGCCATTCGCAATAGCCGTACGACTGACCCTAGATAGTGATGCAATTTCATCCTCGGCTCGCAGATGAGAGCCCCGCCCCATCCCCTGTTTGCGAGGCATCTTCCTGCCCGTAACCCCAGCATTCTGTTTCGGCCCATCTTTGTCTACATTGCGGGTTGTAAGGTTCGCTAAAGCTGTATTTGCTCGCGGAACGTCCTTGACTTGGCTATCCGTGATATCGTAGATCTCTTCGTCTGAGCTGGCGCTGGGCTGGCTTGGGCTGGCAAGAAGCGGCTCGAAATCCAGATCTCCCAGCAAAGCATACTCGTTAGCAACGGGGCCATCTTGGCGATGTGCCTGGTCCGTTGCAGCATAGCTAGCCCAAGACCCAAAAGACGAACACGATGTTCCTGAAAGTTTAGGCCAGGTGGCAGGAGCAGAAAAGCATAGCTGACAGGCTTGAGTAGAGTCAGCAGGTGTCTGATGCGAGTTATGAAATCAACGTACTAGCTGCATCGGGAGGTGCAGAGACTGTAGGAGAAGGATAGTCTCGCGCGGAATGCAGATTGACGCATTGGGCCATATGCTCATGGTCTAGCAGCTTCCCATACAGATCGGGATACAGAGATTCAGGCCATAGCGATGCACAATCGGCTTTCGTTGTATCGGGGCTCAATGGAAGTGCAGGTGCTTGATCCTGGAGGGTCCATAGATACTCTTCCACGTAAGAGATATCCTCTGTAAAGAGCATATCGGTTTTGTGCCGTGACCATGGCACATCTGCATCCATTTCTCTCCTGTCCGCTACGCGGCAAGGTCATCGGATGCAACTTCCTGTGATAGACGGCGCACTGCTCCTTCTTAACTGCGCTTGGAAACAGACGTGCTCCGACGCCTGCGCAGTACGTGGAAGCAAAATCAGCGGTGAAATCGCTCCGAGCTACTGCCATGGATCTGGTGCTGCGTTGATGTGCTCCCTTGTTCTAGGGCATTGACGATCTCAGCCGTCATCACTATAGCATCCCATTACGGCTGCATGACATAAATCCAGAAGTCAGCTAAAAAGCAAGAACGCACGGGATTTGATCCTATAAGGTCTTTGATTGCATACTGACAAGTGTCTGCTGCAACACCTCTCTCATGGCGGGTAAAAAGGATCTTCTGCGCAACGCCTTGGTAAGGCCCACGATACTCCTTCAATTTGCTGGAAGTCTCTTACACTCGCTCTCAGCGTACTGCTGCAATCATGAGAAGGCTATCGAGGTCCAAGACACAGGATCCAGTGTCCCGCGAAAAGGTCTGTCTGCATCCGGCAGTCCCTGCAAAATTTTGCTGTACTGGAGCTGATCGACTACGCCGCAGAATATCCAAGATTTATGCACTGTATTAGCGACAGTACTTTGCAGAAAGCAGAGCCGTGACGTGAGCATTGTCCGTCGCCGTAATCGGCTCCAAAGCATCCGTCGCCATCTGGCACAAGGTAAGCACCCTGATTTGGAAGGAGCCACTGTCAATCATGCTTACAAGTGGCAAGCGCACAGTGAAGTCCAAGTAAAGCGAAGCGACAGAATTCGGTCTCGTCGCGGGCCAAAGCCCTCGCCTGTAGCAACAACAACGTCACCGCGACGGCTTTCCCGTATTGACGTGGCTGCTCTTAGCTCTGAGTCTCAGGCCAAAACAGAACAAGAGCAACAATATGCATCACCTTTAGATCATGAACAAGGTGAAATAGATGGCGCGACTGCATTGTATCCAGGAAGGAAGAGTGAAATTTCGTCTAAGGCCCGAGTGAGAAGCAGGCAACGGCTTCTGTGGATGATGAGGATGATGACTGCGGTATCCGCAGCATTGGGTTATCTGAGCAAGCGGCCTGCGTGATCGTTGGTTTACTCTGACTGCATCTCTTCTATATACTCGAAGAATGGATTAGAAGGATGTTCAGCGGTCAACTACAGGAAATTATCGCTGTTGCTGAAATATCAAGTAAACGCAGTAAACAAGAATGCGCTCACTACCTAGCTGTTGCTACATTGTACACAGGTGTTTTGCTCTGCAGCCTCTCAGCAGCAGAGACAGAACATTTCTAATAAGTCTGCTTATTCTATAGTGCTCGAAATCTAAACTTAGGATCCATCGGTTGATGTTAGGAGCTAGTACAAGCGTCGAGATGCTTACACTAGCGAACGAACATCCGCTCTGTGATGTTCACCCCCGGTGATTGCACAGCGCAAGGTCACAGGTTATGTAGCTTGTAGCTAGTTAATCAGCTGGACAACCTGCATCGAAGGTGAGAAAATATGTGAAAGGATATGACAAGTGGACGAAAAACCATCGAGGCTAATGATAAAGACGGTAGGCAGTATTCCTGTCAGCTGCAATGATGCAAGAAAAGGTCACAAGTGATTTGGTGCCGGAAGTGGCGCAAGATGCGGACGGTTGTTTCTACATGCCTAGGATATCAAGGTTGGGTTGACTGGTTGACGTCTGGGCGGATGGATTAGATTGCTCATGGTCGGACTCCGTATGTCGCATCGTCTCTCGGACTACTTATATAAGCTGCATCGTTGCTTTAGCTGCTATCAAGGTGCAATTAATTTGGTTGCAACAGTGCGTCGAGTGTCGCGAATGCTTCTCGGGCTGGTATTTTAGAGCGATGAATGGACTTAAGGGTCAGCATACACAAGATTGCGCAGGTCACTGCCTAGGATCTGACGACTAAGGATAGTTCGGGGCACGTTAGCTGGAGGACGATTCTCTGAAGGACGCATGCATTTCTGCCATAATTAGGAGCAAACCTGTACCGCAGGGGGCTTGGTCATTTTCATTTATGCTGACACATTGATTTCTGTCAGCGCACTCATTGTCACAGTCAGACGATGCGAAGTACGACTGTCTGGTATTTGGTCAAGCACATTTCTCTATCCTGGAGCGGAGTGGAGGATGCAGCATCTTCGCGCCTGTCGAGGTGTCGGCTGTCGTATTCCTAGCTGGAATATTATGTTGGTGTGATGTACCGCAAATATCCGCCAGCTATCGATCACAAGATAGTAGTTTTACAAGCAGCACTTTGCACATCCAGTATCACCTTTCGTACAATCAAAGAATTCTGTCAAGAGTGGGCTACTCAGCGCTTGCGCACAGCCAGGCTGCAAGCACTTACGGCTTCAACCCGTCGACCGTAAGCATGGAATCCTGGTGCGAGACATCACATCTGGGAGCATGCAATGGGGGGAGAGCGATTTTGCGAGATTCCGTAGGCGCATTTTCAAGCTGGCTCGTCTCCCGTGTGTTCCGAGCTCTCTTGTTTCTGCAAAGCCATTTATCGACCGCAAACCCCACAAAAGCTTGAGCACATCTCTTTGGAACTCGGGCACTGCCCAAGGCGAGACGTTGATATCCCCAACTCGACCATCCTTTCAGCCCAGATGGAAGTGTCACTCGCCATCAGACTTGTCGGCAATTCAATATTGATTGATAAGGGTGATATTGATATTGAATTGATATCCAGACCCAAGATTGATATTGAATTGATAATATTGCCAAGAATCACCCGATTGGGACTAGCATATAGAATCTATGGTGTTTCAGACACTTTGGGCACCTATAGTCCGGAAAGCCCATTGTCATCGCTTTCTACTTCGGCTGTGATATTGCCAGGATCTTCTGCCGGTATGTAGAGTGTCTGGATAAGCCCGTTCTTATTCCAATTACCCAGAACCTCTGTCATCTCCACAATCCATGCTCCTAGCCTAGCTCTGTCCCATGAGATAGTTCTCCGTACGCCTGAGAAGACGCGCTCGGCTTCATCAGACATTGGAGGAATAGAAAGGATATCCATCGCCATTTGATGAAGCCGAGGGTATTCTAGTCGCTGCTCCTCTTTACACCACCACTCCAAAGGAGAGCAAGTGATCTTACAAGGCTTTGCGTTCACAAATTTCTCGAATTCATCCTCCTCTTCCTCCTCTTCCATAACGTCAAGCTCCGCCGCAAGCCTCTCAAATTTTGAGAGTTCTGGTTGTGAATTATCCGCCTCCTTCTGCGACTTTAGAAGAGGCAGATCCTTATAATTTGCCCAAATCTCTCTTGCGGTAGTAAGGGCCGGTTCTCTCCAGGAGGATACCCAATTGATATCAATATACTTGAGGCGGCGTCGGGGATGGAGGAGGAGGGCTGTGGTATAGG
Organism: Pseudopyrenochaeta lycopersici; assembly: GCA_003313425.1. Classification (NCBI taxonomy): domain Eukaryota; kingdom Fungi; phylum Ascomycota; class Dothideomycetes; order Pleosporales; family Pseudopyrenochaetaceae; genus Pseudopyrenochaeta; species Pseudopyrenochaeta lycopersici. The sequence goes on from NHZP01000122.1 coordinate 13,284, forward strand.
CAGGCGCTTCGTCAGAGGATTTGTAATACTTGTCAAGGACATACCACCCCATATTAATGGAGTTGACTATATGGGAGTTGTTTTTATATTGAATCTACTTAAGATTAGCAGTATAAATAAGTTTTTTATCAGCAACATACCTTTGCTTCCTCGTAGTGTTTAAAGAGGATATCCATTGTCCAGAGAGCTTGGTCAAGCGATGACCAGTTAGCTTCCTGTGTAAGTGTTGCTTGATTAAATGGCTGTAAGAATTCAAGAGTCATTGTAAGAGTCTCCCAATCTTCCGCAGAAAGAACAGCGCCACCAAGGGCTCTATGATGCTTTTGACAGAACTTATTCAAAGCATCCTGCTTCTCAACGGCCAATGCAATCAACTTGTACCAGGAGTTCCAGCGTGTTGCGTTATCGATGCCCAGAAGCTTCCCAGCAAGTGCCTCCCACTCATCAGTCAATATAGTGGAGGAGCGAATATAGACAGCGATACCATGGAGGCTCCCAAGCGCTCCATTGGACTGCCACCTAGCCTCGTTAAGGAGTCGCATTCTTTTGCCTTTCTTGTCGCCTCTCTTCTCACGAAGCTGCTCTTGCAATGCTTCAACCACAGTGATATCTGACTCCTCTTTTGCAGCCTCAATGGCAGCCTCAAGGGCTTCTACTGTAGTTGCAAAGAGGAAGGCATCAAGAGATAGATTGATTATATGACCGCTGCATCGAATCCGCCTCTTTTTTGCATTGAATAACACCCCAATTTTTGTAAGAGCATTTGCAATAGCCCTACAACAAGTGTCGTTACTGGAAGCATTATCCCCAATAATATAGCCTGTCTTCTCCGTAACCTCATAGGCTTGTATTGTCTCGAGAATATGCCTTGCCATCGTCTCGCCGCTGTGAGAGAAGCGACACTGTGGGAGGGAGAGGAGAGCTTTGCGGAGGGTGTAGTCGTGTCCAACGAATTGCGCGCAGATGCCAAGGAATGATTTCCGGTTTGCCGATGACCAGAGATCGATAGAGTAGTGGATTTGAGACTTTGCCCTGTGTAGGCGCTCCTTAATGGTAGCGTAGTGTGTTTTAAAGCTTCGCTCAATGTGGACAGGTATAGTAGTGTGTGACTCGATAAGTAGGTTTTCGACCTCTGGATTAACTGCCATTAGGAGCGCTTGGTATTCTGGCCATTCAACACAGTTGAAAGGCAAGCGGCGGCGAGTAACAAGCTGGATTTGTGCCTCGTAGAAGGCGTCTTTGTTAAGCGCCTTCGTAAGAACCTCCTCCACATCCTCGGTATTCTTCTCTACCTGCTTCTTTACCGACATTTGAAGGGCTGCTTGGAGAGAGACTTGCCGTACTTTCTTTCCCTTCGGCTCTTCAACATCAACGTAGACTTGATGTAGATTCGCCATATGAGTCCTAGCGTTAGTGGTAATAGCAGTAGCCCAGGGTTTCCCATAGCCGTCACAGTCCTTACAATACATCAGTGATTGCCCTGACTTATCGCGCATTGCCTCATCATTCTCTGGCTTCCGAAAGTGTGTCCATATATCAGCAGCACGCCTCTTTCTTGACTTTACGTCCTCACGGCTACGGTCAGGTCGATGTGGTTTGTCATTGAGGAAGCGCCATGGGCTAGGAGAGGCTCTGGAGGAAGGCGTAGTGGGTAGAGAGGGTGTGGATGAGGAGGAAGGAGGTCGGATAGGCCGACCTTGGGAGTTCTGGGAGGCCATAACGTTGTAGAATGGTTTATGGCGGTGGTTGTGGAGCATGCAGCAGAGAGATAAACCGGTAGATACCCTGGGATTTGCACGCAAAAGGTGCAAAAAAGGAAAACGCGAAAGGACGCGAAAGGGCGCGGAAGAACACCAAAAAAGGCGAAAAAAGGCGAAAAAAGCAAAAAGGTGGTGAGAAGTGGGTGTGCACGTGCCCTTATCAATACTTATCAATATTGAATTGATAACGATATCCCATATTGATATTGCCTACTTGGATGAATATTGATATTGATTGATAAGAACATTGATAAGCACATATTGCCGACAAGTCTGCTCGCCATGCTGCTCGCATCTCTCCTAGTCTTCACCTTCTTGATCGCTATCGATGCCACCAGTGTCGTCCTTGCCGTTTCAGTAAGGCTTCTTCTGTGCAACTCATATACGCAATCAATACCTAACAGATACACGACAGACAATCACCACAGACCTCGATGGCAATGCTACCGAAAGCTTTTGGATCGGAGCATCTTATTTGCTTGCCATGTGCATGTCACTGCCCATCCTGTCCAGACTGTCTAATGTATTCGACCGTAAAAGTGTTATCCTGGCATCCATAATGATGCTTGGTGTCGGCTCACTGGTCTGCGAAAGTGCCGACACAATAGCCCTATTACTGATAGGGCGTATCGTTCAAGGCCTTGGTGCTGGTGGGCTCACGGTGCTTTCTTATGCGTTGTATGGAGATTTGGAGCCTCAAGACGGACTCAAGTTCTTGACCGCAATTAGTCTTTTCATTGCCGCCGGGACAGTTTGCGGACCTCTCATTGGTGCTGCCCTGAGCCATGGCAATCACTGGGTAAGTCCGCTCTGGAGGAGCCGACACGTCGAGCTAACAGCTACACCAGCGCTGGATCTTTCGCTTGAACGTTCCTTTGTGTGTGGTGCTCGGGGTGCTCGTGTACAATGCGGGCGACGTCGAAAAGCGAGTCTCCAGTGCTGCAAAGCTATCAGACATAAGCCTGATCGCTGTTGCACTTTTCATCTCATCAATCGTTCCTCTGCTTGTAGGCCTGAGTCTTGCTGGTAGCCTCTACAAGTGGACAGACTGGCAGGTGATAGTCCCGGTTACTTCTGGAAGTATTTCTCTTCTGCTGCTCGTAGGCAAGGAGCTCATCCCAAATGAAGCCCGGTTGCCCTTTGGAAGCAGGATTGTCTCCAGCAAGCCATTGCTGGGGCTGAGGCGGCTCAGGAATTTGCACGGCGCAGCCACATTTGGAGGTGCAATGTTTCTCGGAGTGCTTGTCAGTCATCCTTTATACGCCACAACTACCCAGCCCTAACCAAGTACAGATGTATGCGTTGCTCTTCTTCCTACCCATCTACTACAGAGTCATCAAGGAGCAGTCCACGATCGCCACAGGCCTGCTTTTGCTTCCACAGACCGTCCTGATGGCGCCGTGTGCTGGTGTGGTACTTGCCCTCGTTACGGTGTTCCGTCTGTCGTACCGATGGACGATCTTGCTGGGCTGGGTTTGCACTACGTGCGGTGTCGGCCTGCTGGCTTTGCTTGGCGCCGACAGGACGGTCGCGTTTGATATCCTGCTCAATCTGCTCTCTGGATTTGGCATCGGGATTCTTCTGCCAGCCTTGGCGCTCAGCGCCAAAGACAGCACGGACAGCGCAGATGCTCTTGAAGCACCGACGGTTCTGGTCTTCATGCGCTATCTAGGCAGCGCTTCGGGCTTGGTTGCTGTCGGACTTGTGTTCCAACGCGTGTTGCGGGACAATCTAGGGTCAACCAAATTCAAGAGTGAAGCTGACGAGATGACCAAGTATGCCACCACACTTATGTACTCGATTCGCGAGATGTCAAGTTCTCAAGACAAGCGGATTTTGATAGATGCGATCGAGACGACGCTGCGTACCATCTGGCTAGCATTGTCGGTTGTTTCTTTCGCAGTGCTTGTGCTAAACTGCATCATGGTTGTGGTTACCATGAGGCAGAAGTCAAAGCCAACCAGCCAAATTTCCGAACCAGGCGTCGACAGTGCTCCAAAGCTGGTGCTAGAGACAGTGTCGGAGCCCGATTGTTCTTGGCTTGGTAAAGGCGACCTCAAAGCCTTCCTGGACAACCCTGTACGTCTTAACCACGCGCCTAACGAGACTACAAGAGCGTGAAGGAACGGCTTGCGATGCCTAAGCATGTGGACGGCTTAGCGACCAAGGGCGATATTAGATGTGGATCTGTTGGGAAAATGTGGCCTAGCATTGAGCCATAAGAGACTGTTTGTGGGGAAGAGGCAGCGGTGTTCCCGCACGCCGATTTACAAGTCCGCGAAACGTATAACTTACTCCAACCATTCGACTATCATTCTTTCTTTGAGATTAGATAGAACTTAATGGCAACGCATTTAGGCGAGTCACATCTGTTGCCTGGTTTTTGCCATTTTTTTTAATTCTCGAGTTCACATGCACCGTCTTGCGGAGCTGCGCTGAGCTGTGACGGGGACGGAGTAGGCTTAATCAATGCGATACTGTCACAGTCGAGCGCCTAGTAGCATCAACATCAATGGAGGCGAAATCAATACATTTAGCTAACGTTAAGTCAAACACAGCACGCAAACACTGCAGGATTACGCCGACAACCAGCCAGAGCCCACCAATGCAACCTTACAAGGTCTCATTCTTTACTTCCTGTGCAAGCAAAGCTTGGACCCAAGCAGCCTGCATTGTCTCGAACCCATTAAGGACGTCAGAAAAGAGGATATCGACCTTCTCCAGGAGCTGCCACGTCCGACCTTCTGGACACATTGGAGGCATCTTTCTAACCTTCCGTCTCCTCGTTGATTCCAAGTATTCTCGGTACATTTCTGGCTGTCGTTCCTGCAGGATTGGATCAAAGTCTTTCCTTAAGCCGCCAGCTGCAAGAAAGCCACTCGAGCTACTCCGAATCGGCCCTCTGTAATCATAGCCTGCTTCTTTCCTTTTTTGGTATAACTTCTCTGCTTTGTCCTCGTCTTTGAGTCTCAGAAATACGGTAATATAGTATACGGTCTTGTGTTTTGAGTGGTACATAATCGCATCGACAACCTGGTAGTCAGTAATAACATTTAGCGTGTTTTGGCCCCTACACTCCGCCAAGAAATCTCGATCAACTCTGGCATGCAGTCCGTGACCATAGTCATCATCTTGGAAGGAGGCTTCTCCCTGGATCTGCTTTTGTTGAATCTGAGCCCATGTCACGAATTCATGCAGTCCGCTTTGGGCTTGGACGATGCAATGGGTACCGCCCGTCACTTGCTGGCAGTGGGTCTGCCTGCAGCTCAGAATGCTTTTCGCTATGATTCTGTAGTCCGAGGGTGGGTTGAGCTTAGGATTTTCTTCGTCGACAGCCATTTGAAAGCCATGGCTTTCGGTCTGTGACGCAGACATCACGACGTTGGAGGTACCGAAATCCAATATATGGCCCGGCTCCTCAGATGCTACAAGGGTGCCTTCTTCACACTGCTGGTATTCCAGACTCGAAGCAGACATTTCAGGCACTGTACATAACATCATTGCATCTTTCTTAGCCTTGTTCTTTGTGGCTATGGCTTTGTTCACCGAGTTTTGGAGCGCTTTTGGTCCAATGGCGATTTTCGACGGCCACTTCGATTCTCTAGCAGATGATGCCCTCTTGGTACTGTGCGTCCCAGTTGAAATAGTAGTCTTCTTGGCGCTTCTTCCCATGACCTGTTGATTTCTGTTGTCACGGAACGATGCTATGTCTCGAGTGATTCTAGGGAATCGTCCCAACTTCTGAACTTGGACTGCTCTCGTGGTTGAATATTTCCTCCTCCGTACAGTTGCAAGTATGCTGCTGTGCGAACCTTCTTATAGAGTATGTTCGAGTGTTGCTTGCTGCTGATGCTAGGATAAGTTGCACTTTCAGATTATCTCACAACGTGACACAACATTATGCTCAAAGACGTCATGCAATCATATAATTACATGTGCATGAATCAGCATAAGCACACACGATGTTGCGATATTTGTACATCCACAGATCCCTGTAATAGCACGTGTTAAGCGTAGCCGTAAGACATTCGACGTGCTGATACTAGACTTGTCAGAATTGTGAGATAACTGCCAATCTCTGAGAGACTAATGTATCGATGCTCCTGTAGACCTGACGTGCTCTGAGTTTTCTGGGTGGGCGTCCATTTGGATATACGTTGTTTATGTACCCTGATGCGTCACAACCATTGACTTCTTCTTAGTGAATATTTACCTCCTTGCAAAAGGTCTCTAAACAAACGGGTTCACGGACGCCAAGTAGGCAACGTTTTCCAGTAATCTCTATCTTCAATAGCACTTGTTTTCGAGTTGCTTGTTAGCGTTCGTCATTTGTGGTAAGTCCGACTATGTCGGGTCAAGATGATCTGGGTGGCATTGAAAACGAGCCTTGTGGCAGAGAAGAATGGTACTGCCCTCAATCTTGCTACACTGTGCTTCCTGATGACCAGTCTATAGCTTGGCCAACCTCGTGAGAATCCGTGATCTCCAGAAGAACCAGGATGAGTTGTGGGCTCGATTGGTTGACCTCTCCAAAACCGAAACGGAGCTGGCTGAGCAGGTCAAGTCCTTGGAATGCATCGTAAGTTGCCCCACCAGCAGTCTCACCGCTGGGCTAACAAGAACGATAGATTGTCTCTAGGAGCAAGAGGATCGGAGAATTGGAACATCAAGTGAAAAGCTACAACGAGGAATTGTACACTGTTACACGTTGCCATGAGCAGTGCAAGCCTAATCTTGAAGCAGAGAAACAACGCAATGAGAGTGAGAAGGTCGACTTGGAAGGCCAGATTGCAGCCCTCCTAGAGACGAACACAAAGCTGCTAAGCAGGCTAGCCGGAGACCGCCAGTCAGTGTCCGAACACACCAGAATTTCAGCACCTGCGTCTCTTCAATCGTTATCGAGAGACAACGACGAAGACCAAGCAGACACCTCCCCGCCAAGTCCAGGCTCAGTCGCGACCCCCGAAAGTGAAGCAAACGAGCTACGGCCATCGCTGCAGGCAGAGCTCATGTTGGTGAACTCAAGCGACGCTTCAGAGATAGACTGGTGGGATCAAGGTTCTAGTGCCGAAGACAACGACCTCATACCGTTGCATGACGAGTACAATGAGATGGCTAGGCAAGACGCCATGGGCCGACTGCCTGATGATGGCGCCCTAACCGAAGCTGCCTCGCTCACCCGACCTATGGAGCTTTCCTCGAACATCGTAGTCCACAAAGAATCCGCACTTGAAGTTGACCGTAACTGTTGTAATTCCTGCGTGCGATGTAAGCCGCAGACGAGACACGGGCGCAGGAGGCGAAGGCTAAAATGGAAAAACGCTCTACTTGCACGGCCACGGCGGACTACGCAGGAGGGCTGTCCGCAGCTAGGTCTACCTGGCGTGAAACTTCGCTGTGGGCATGAAGACTTCAGTCCCTCGGCTCAGCTGGTAATTGCAGACGACATCGCAGATCGCCTGCCATTTGCTACGACCACGATCCCAGGTAGGCAAACCGCAGAGAAAGCCGTCGTTGGAAAGTGGGACCTACGTTTTGGTAGCAACTCTTGCCTGTCTCCAAGCACCACGCGTGAATTCGGCGATCCAGAGCGGCGTTGGTGTAGTCCATCCACTCAAAGTCACCTTGCAGCGCATGAGCCCAACGATTCCGGCTCCTTGGCGGATCAGCACACCTCAAACGAACATACGACGAAGATAAGGCATCCTGATAGCAGAAGCAACTTTGAAGGACCACCACACTCGCACTATAGGTTCAGAATCGCTGAGAACGGGCGTGACGGGGAAGAAGGTACCAGATTTGACTTTGTCACGTAGCCCGATTATGCTAAGACTGAGTAGCAGGTTGGACACGCAATCTAGAATACCACCCACGATCCCGTGATTCGACCCGCGTAAGCCTTATCTCCTTGCACAGTTGCGCCCTCCGACACGAGTTGGTAGATATTGTGGCGGTTGTGGCAGTTTGTGTCAACGGAGATGAGGACGAAAGCAGTGTCAGGATTTTCCTCAAGGACGAAAGCAGGATCGAAGCGCCCTCTGTTGCAGCTGTCATCTATAGATCCCATGTCGCAGCGCTGCCAGAAGCTCGTGTGGGGGATTGCATACTGTTAAAGAGCTTTGCTGTCTGTTTCGACGGCAAGAAAATTCCTTACATTGAAAGCATAGGTAGCAGTACATGGTATGTATGGGGTGGCGCTGGAGCGCCTGCCTGCCATGAACATTCTATTCAACTCAGCGACGTGCAATCAAAAGAAATGCAGCGTCTCTACAAATGGTGGCAATCACAATCCAACACTACACCATTTGTATGATAGCTCTTTCGCTCCTTTCCCACGGCCATCCAGTTTGAATTGGTACGACCATGTTTTGTAAGGCGTTCTTCATCTTTGCATGGGGGAGGTGTTGTGTACTGAATCCGGGGCAAAACAGGCCGACAGTTATCGTATTTCTTAGCTGGATAGATAAGGAATGGCTGGGATGACACCAGCACGAGAGACAATTGCAACCATTTTCAGACCTTCTTAGCTGCCAATTACTTGATCAGCCAAACGCAGGATTATCGTGGGCGATGCAGTCGTGCGAAATGTCCTATGAAATGTTATCTTTATTTAACTCAAGAAATTGTGCTAGACACACTTACTTGAACCACAACAGACCCAGCGCGTACGATTGCGTCATCACCAACCCTGACACCCGTTTCAATAACGCAATTTGGGCCGATATACGCGTTCTGGCCGATGCAGACTTCTTGGGCAATTCTCCTGCCGTCGGCTCCTTTCAGAGCTTATTGTCACTTGGAGTCTTGAGGGTTGTAATCGTGGCACGAGCGCCAATCTCAGTGTTCTTTCCGATGAAGATTTTGGCAGATTCATGGAATATGCAACGGGGTCCGATGACGACGTTGGCAGCGATGGAGAGAAGATATCCGTAGGCGCAATAAAAAGGCGCGGCTACGTGCACGTTTTCGCCAAGACGATCAATGGTAGCCATGAAACAACGTGCGAATTCGTTCACTGCGATGCTCACATCGGTGTTCGCCGTGTTGTTAAACTGATATACCGCACTCGAGCATTGTGTACGTTCATCTACCAACTGCTTATCGAACGGTAAAAATCGATTGGCCAGTCAGCATTTTCTCTTTTTCGGAATCGCGAAACGCTGGCGGCGGTGCATGTTGGATCGGTGATCTTGTAGGAGGTACAATGGTGTTAGGAGCTGTTGATGGTGGAGGTGGATGTCGTTGTAGTGACGGCGGTTGCGGTAGCTGCTGCTTAGAGCGCTATAAAGACCTTGAACATTGAGCTGTCTCTTGGGATGCTCTGGAGGGTCGTGAGATGGGTGGCAATTGCAAAGATGACTGGGAACATGTGCCATACACGGCATGACCACAGAGAGTTCGAACCAAGCAGGACACCTCTAGTCGCTTGAGATTGACTTACACAAGTGGCGCTGGTGCGTTGGCGAATACCTGGCTCGTGCTCTGTGGCGTGTGGTAGTGAATACCCGGATTTTGCTGCTTACAACGTACTGTAGCTCTTCAAAGAGAGATATGTGGTGAAGTGGCGCTACCTGCGGCTTATGGGTCGAATTGTCAGAGTGGACATGCTGTGTAGTATGTCCATGAAGATGCAAGACCGCCAATGGGGGGGTCGCTCTTGCTCATGCCGACCATTGTCACCACAACGACTAGGGGCTAACGAAATGGTATTGAGCTGTTCGCGAGCGCCCTTTGACCGTTCTGAGCTGTAGTTGCGTGCGAAGTCTTGCACAGCGGTGTATGTCTCGAAGTGCAAATCAAACGTCGGCTATCGACTGGCGCTAACCCCGCTGTTGTTCGCTCCTTTGCTTGAATCGAAGGTGATACCCTTGCCGCACCAGAGTAACTTGTTTGCATAACCCGTACAAACGAACCCACCTCGTACACAATTGTTACCTATTCACACGTTAAACATCAACAGGGTAGAACACTGATTAGAGGATGTCCAAACCTACAGCCAGGTTTTGCTTCATCGCACTTCTTCTTTCGCCTTCCGCATGTGAAACAACCAGTCCTGCTTCGAGGTGCGTATTGCTATTCGAGGTTAATCTGGTCCACGAAATAGGCTGCCAAAGACGTACCCTTTCCTTATTCTTCAGTATCGCTGGCACGCCCACTCGGATCACCTGGGATGCGATTGCTTTTTCGAGGCAACCTGAATTGCTCGTAGCATCCATAGACAAGGGTAACACTGATACGTGGCCAATTCAATGGAGCCCTGTTCACGACGTAGTAATTCTTGGCCTATACTCTGAGGCACCTGGGGAGGTTCAGTGGTCCGTTGACCCTCAGCCTCTAAACCAACTTGACAAGGTAGAGTCCGATGCTGACTGTTCTCCATGCTGAATATTCCGTTCCCACCCGCAGCTTGGCATGGAATCATACAAGGCGTTCGCGACTAGGTGGCGTCAAACATAATCCTCTTCCGTCAATTCCAAGCGTCTCCTCTTTGCGGACTCTTATGAGGCTTGTACCCACTTGGTACAGCAAGGGGATATACAAATGGACGGGAGACGGGTGCCTGTACTCGAGCAATCGGAACGCAGAGCCTCATGTATTGGCTACTTCCGATGTTGCTGCTACAAGTTCCGCTGGCTTGTGATGTCTCAATGTACGGGCTCAGATGGTTCCGATCATGGACCGAGGTGGGCGGAGCCACAGAACTCCGCTTTCCCTTCACGCAGTCGATGTGGAACAGAGCTGATCGATGGCGTTTGTAACACGGGCGATATGTCGAGCGACCTTTGTCCTATGGTCCGTCTACCTGACTGTAGTCGGAGCTTGTGGAATGTGAGCTTTGCGGAATGTTGTGTCGCGAGCTGCCTTGCCCTGTGGCCCCACCATGCAGTAGGCGTCTTTGGCGATTATAATAGTAGGAGCGGAGATTGAATCAGTCAAAGTCAAGCGTCGTATGCTACAATGGTATTTTGACCAAGGGCTTGAACTCGAGATCTGCACCGCTGTGGTCGAGTATCGATTGGGAACCTGAAGCTACAAATGTTCGCGATGTTGTGGTGTTATGCGTGCTCCATTGCAAGACACCGACGGCTAACCAGCGAGCGCGCTGTTGTGGCGCAAGAATGGAATCGAGCGGTGGGGGGCGCCAGTGATGACAAGTTAAATGAAAAAGCGAGTGTTCGCTTCTTCTCTGCGGCACGGTTAAGCGTGCAGGCCATCTACGGTGGACTATTACGCCACGAAGGTCGGAAACCAAAATCCGAAAACCAAAACCTCGAACCTGAACAATAATAACCATTTACCCGCCCTTGCGCTCTACAACAGGGTATAAATAATAAAGTAATAGACTGTAATAGTTTTTATTTATAAATTAAATTTATTAATAAATAGTATTGTTGTATAAACCTTTGTCACGTGTCGCACACTTGGGGATAAATTTACCCCGCCCTCAGTTCTCTACTCTGTTCTATTACAGACTATTACCAGCGTCTACAAGCTACATGCAAGACTATTGTTAATTATTACTAGCATGCCTCAGCATAGTAAAGTAACTAAGTAAAGACTTTATATATAACACTAATTAAGCCTAGGGAAAGGAGGCAGGCCTCGTACAAACCTTGCCCTCTACGAGAAAGAATTAAAGGCGCTTTTTGAAGAAGGTCTTACATTCCGTCAGCTATCAGATTGGCTGTATGAGGAGTATTATGTTAAGTGTAGTATAACTACACTTAAAGATCGCTTTAAGAGATGGGAGGTTCGACGTCGCATTACGCCTAACGTAGAGCAACTCCTTAAGAACCGGATTATTGTGCTGTTTTATCAGCTTAATCTAGACGACTCTGAGATTCTTCAGATGCTCTATACTGAGGGCTATACTAGTCTTACAAAGGCAACTATTATAAGACTTCGGCTATTACTAGGACTAAAACGTCGTATCCGTAATAAGGATGACCAAGAGGTTGCTAATATACTAGCCTATGGGCTTATTGAAGAGGAGCTAAAGAAGGGTATTATTGATGGCTATGGGAAGCAGATGCTACAAGTCTACTTTAAGCAACAGTATATGTTCTTTTCACGCGATCGTCTTTTTAGAGCATACCGCTCTTTAAATCCAGAGGCAGTAGAGCGACGCCGTAACGATCAGCAACGAAGAAGAGGTGAATATATTGTGCCTGGCCCAAACTGGTGCTGGTCTATTGATGGCCATGATAAACTAAAACCCTTTGGAATCCAAATCTATGGCTGTATTGACGCGTACTCTCGGTATATTATATGGGCATATATTGGAGTATCTGCAGCAACTGCGCTTAGCGTGCTCCATCAATACTTATATACTATAGGAGACATAAAGGTGTTTCCGCAGTATCTTCGCTCTGATTGTGGTAGTGAGACTGGGCAGATCTCATACGCACATTATATGCTCTCAAAGTCAGGCCGACCAGATGTTACATGGGATGGGTGTTATATGTACGGTACAAGCACAGCAAACCAACGTATTGAATCTTGGTGGCAACAGCTATCAAAGGGTCTGCTCTTTCGGTGGAGGGTAAGTAAAGCTCTAGGCTCTCTGTTTAACGTAGCTTTGGACTATTACACTAACTATTACAGGTGTACTTCCGAGACCTACAGACTACTAATCATTTCTCAAAGGACCGCCTCTCTGATATGGTAGCAATGGTTGCTATATATCTCCCAGTCCTACGCCGTGAAATAAAGTCCTTCATCTTCTCATGGAATTGCCATCGTATACGGAAGCAGAAAAACCGTCCTAATGTTATTACTGGAAAACCTAATATGCTCTACATGTGTCCACCAGTAGGGACAGTAGACTATAAGCAGACTCTACCCCAAGATGAGTACCAAAGAATCTGTCAAGAGGCACCAGCATGGGATATAGACGCTATCCTTCCCTTACCTACTCAGAGATGGTGTGACGTCCAGTTACAAGATATAGGCTTTAATCCTTATACTGAAGACCTGGGCGGCATATATGAACGGAAACAGCCATTTGAGCGCTATTATTTAGAGCTGCGTCGTCGCGCTGCTCTCCATATTGAAACAAGGCAAGTGCCTATACTTCAACTTCTTGAGTCACCAACTGGTGGCTGGGATTTCCAGGTTAGTTTAAGTGCTATTATTTATAACAAGGTACTAACGCGATTACCTAGCCACCAGATATAGAAGGATGCGACTTTACAACTGATAATGTAGAAGGTTAATACAAGGAGAATTAGGAAGGGGTTTGTGTTTCGGGTAATGGTCGGTAATAGTCGGTAATAGTACCATTTCTAGCTTAGTCCCAGCCACAGTGTTAGCTCGCACACAACTATTTAAAGTCTATTTATCTATTAATTAGTCTATCTATAATATACTCTTATTACTCTTCTAAATATGGCGGCTATATGGGGTCTATTCTGTATGGATAATGGTAGACCACACAACGACATGGACATCCTAGTTGGTCGTCATTGTACCTACTGCGGAATTCGAAACCCTGGGCTAAATAGCAGAGACAGTAGGCTAGTAGAGATAAACGTTGATACCTTACCAGAGCAGGACCAACTATCTCGGCGGTCAATGACTGTTGCAGTCTCCCAAATACAACCATCTCGAAAAGTTGATCAGCTCGCCCCGCTTGCCTCTACTGCACAGCGTGCCCATCTTAAGAATGAGGCAGCTCTTCAGCGACTTAAATCAATTAATGGGCGGATAGGCGCCCAAGCCCGGCAAGCAAGTACTAGTAGTACAACAACAAAGTCTATATTAGGTCAGGCTTCAATTGTTAAAGTTGCCTTTGACGTTACTTTCGTCCATCTAATTTGGAATGGCGGCACTATTATTGAGGCTATCAATCCATATGGTACGTAAATACTATTCCTTGTAATAGCCTGTAATAGTACTAACAGACCTAGGTGGTGATATTGGTGTTCAGATCGCAAGCACTGTTGAATTCTCCTCCCTCCACGACTTCGTGCAGGACTTTCTTCTTTCTGAAGTTAGCCAAGTACGCCTACGAGATATACTTAACCTACCTCGCACATATGCCATCAAACTAACTGGAACAACGCCTCAATATTTCCCAGAATCCGCGTATAAATGTACGTCTCTGCAATCGCTGCTTGAAAAGATACCATGGAAAGAAAGCAAGGATACTAGACGATTTGTGGTTTGCTTTGAGGATCATACACAAGAGGAGGACTATAAGCTAGGGCTTACAACTCCAACACCTAAAAAGCCTAGACAAATCAGTCGGAGGCCTAAGATAAAATCAGAGTTACAAATTAAGGCAGAGAAGAGTAGCCTAGTTAAGGGCAAGGGCAAGGCTATCAGAGCTCTCAATACTGTTAGCAGCTTTGAAGACTTTGCTGATATCGACGCACTAGACCTTACAGGCGATAGGGCTATTACGCCTACAGTAGAGACTATTACACGCAAGAGGGGTGTTTCACAGGTAGAGCAACCACAAGCAAGTCGAACTACACCGACACACACTGTCCTAGAAGATACAAGCGAAGCTGAACTAAGTCCAACAAGCTCTACGTTTACAGACCAAACTCCCGTTAAGGATACGCCGCTAATAACTACTCGTTATGCTACTAGACGGAACCTAAGGGCTAAGCAAATATTTAATTAAATGTACATTCTTTACTTAAATAATAACGTTACTTTCTTTTTAGCTACTCTTGCCTTTTAACAGCTTCTGGCGTGTATCTTGTCGTGTACGTGGCTGGTTATGGGTCCAGTACTCTGAAAGCTCAATGTTAAACGCTGGTAATCTACCAAACCTTGCTTTTGGTTGGAAGTTCATACGTTGGCTATAGGAAATACCCTCGTCTATAAGGATTTGATCGATAGATGGCCAAGCCTTAGAGCTATCAATCTCCTTAGCCTTCTGAACCCAATGAATACCAGCGTGGATCCTGTAGCCATTAACAGCTATTACATAAGCTATTACTCTGCGTCCATACATTGATAATATAGACTGTTGTCTAGAAAGCTTCTCTAGTTCTGCCTGCGCAAGCCTACGTTCCTCTTCGTCTAGCAAGCATAGCTGATCTTCCTTTAGCCGAAAAAGGGCAGCCTTTGCTTTACTAATATATGTATTATTTGCAGATCGTGCCTGAGCAATAAGGAGTTTAGAGCTCTTAGCCTCACGTAACCGGTCGCGATATCTATTATTCTTCTGCGTAAATTTGTTCCTAGACTTGCGGCATCGTGTAAACGGGTCTGACGGAGAGGGTAGAGCGTGGGGTAATATTGCGTTGGTAGCCATTAACGCTATAATAAGATTAGAACTTATTAAACAAGTACTTTAAGCAGGCAATAATACCTATGTAGATGCGTCCTTATAGGATATTCACTGTAGCGGTAATAGTCTTGTAATAGTAGGTGTAGAGGCAGACGTATAGATAAGTGGACGGGGCCCTGCGTGCAAAATTAACTGAAGCTGATCTGGTGGGCCGTGCGCAAGAGTAGAACATTACGTAAGCATTTTTAAGTGAAGCGTTATTATTAGTAGAAACGGAGACAGAGGTAATAGTGTGTATTAACTAGAAAACTATCTAGTTATATAGTTCAGAGGCATCCCAATATGCCAAAGTACTACAGCATTATCTACGTAAAAGCGCCTCAAAGCGCCTGGGTATTATGCAAACTTAAGGCTATTACAGAGAATGCCTAGACTATTACGATCTAGAATTGTAGTAGGCTCGTATTCTTTATCCATCTAAAGGATTAAAGAACATGTTGATGTGTTTCTGTCAGATACAAGCAGCGATCGTACGCGATACAGCATTGTAGCACAAAGCTCGGGTGTAACCACTTGGCACACACACACTACATAAAAAGGAAAAAAATAGCAAAGAACTTAATGATGAATACAATGAAAAACCTATCAACATACCTCATCGCATTTGAGCATTCTATCTGACAATTAAGAGTCTCACTGTCTCAATTACACTCTGAAACAATGTCGCTGTCGACAATGCGAGAACCAACCGTACTCCTAATGGACTACACGACGTACACGCCATGGCTGCAACAGCTAGAAACGCGATGCGTCTCCCTTGACGTGTGGGAACAGATAGATCCTACTCAAAATACTCCTCTGAAAACGAAACCAAGAATCCCAACCGAGCCAGACATCACGAAGTACGAGAGAAAGACGACGCTTGGTATCGACGACAATGGAGCACCTCTGCGACCAGAGGCCCCGTCCGAGCTCTCAACAAACGGCCTCAAGGCGTGGAAGGAGGACACCGACTTCTACAAACTCCGCCTTGAGTCATACAAGATAGCAGACAGAGACTATCGCGAAGAACGGGCGAATATGGACAAAGTGGTGGTATATATCCAACAATCAGTATCACCCCACCTCATGAAGAACTGCTGTAAGCCAGGTGAACCAATTCGAACGTGGCTCATCAGCCTGAAACAAACCGTCGGAATAGACGCCGAAGAAGAACGGTTGCGAGCACGTCACCGATACCTAGCCGCCCTCAAACCAATGAGACAGCCCGGGAGTTGGGACACCTGGCTCTCGGAATACGACCACGCCGCAACGAACGCGGAGACCGAAGGGGTCGCTGAAATACAGAATATACAAGATATCGTACAAGACTTTCTTGACTCAGTCATGAAGATAGCACCAACCTGGGCAACGACATTCCAGGACTATGGTCGGCGAGAACAAAATATGACTCGCAAAGAAATGATGAAACGCTTCCGAGAACACATGAGCAAGTACCACCCTTTAAAGGGGAAGCAGCAGAGGGGCGCCTTTACTGTAGGGAACACCTCATTTCTCGCTGCTGGTGGTGAATCCACCCCGGGCACTGACAGGGACGCCTCTCACGTTGCCGATAGCGCACCATCCACTCCAACCACACAGGGGAGTCGGGGAAGACCTCGTCAAAAACGAACTTTTGGTCAAAATACCATATCCAAGCAGTCCTCAACAGGGGATACAGCGGCAGCTGAAGGAGTAAAATGCCCTGCTTGTGAACAACGCCATGGACTAGAGAATTGTTACTATGTCCACACAAATAAAGCACCAGAGTGGTTCACACCTCGCTCAGGAATCGCAGCGATGGTAAGGCACCGACTGGAACATGACGCTGACCTGCAAGAACAGCTTAGGAGCGGGAAAAGAGCTCGCACAAAAACACCAACCATCAAAACGTCAACGTCTCAGACACCCGAAATGTCTACGGAGTGACTAGAGGGACGGAAGATTTCAACGATTAATGCTGCCTTAACTGCTGCATCATTTCGAGCAGAAGCTTCAGACTATCCACTGAGGCACTCGTTTATTTTGGACTCAGGATCCACGATACACATCACGAACGATCGTAACCGAGTCCGAGACCTCAGTCCGCCTACGGCTGCAGACTGTATTTGGGCCGGAAATACACGGATCTGGATACAAGGATACGGATCAGTCCTACTCGACCTCATCGGACCGAACGGGCCGACTAAACTCGAACTGCGCAACGTAGCCTGGTGTCCAGACATCCTGTGTAATTTGGTCTCTTTTAGACTACTCAGACAGCAAGGGATGTGGTGGGACAACCAGAGTGACCCTACTGCTCTGAAGAGACGGGATAACACTACAATCACACACCTGAAGGAGGCACATGGCCAATGGATACTCGAACACCAGGACAAGGGCGAAGCCGCCTTCTTCACGAAAGCAATCAACTCCCGCACCAAGCGATCAGCACAGAAGGCCGACGCCATGCGGTGGCATAGGCGAATGGGACACCCAGGACCAGCAGCAATCGAGCACTTAGTCCAACAATCTGAGGGGGTGCGCATCAAAGGAATCACCACTGTACAATGCAACGCATGTGGAAGAGCCAAGACTAAACGCCAGATAAGACGCACACCCCGAGTACACGACCAAGGGCCTGGGGAAAGACTCGCTATTGACTTCCACACGTACGAGGAAGGAAGTTCAACAAAAGAGAAGAGTCAGATGCTAGTTACTGATCGGTACTCTGGTTTCATGTGGGATTTCTACTTCAAGGACAATCGACTCGGAAAGTCCATTATCGGGTTCCTGGATATCATCGTCCGCTTCCTGAAGAAGCAGTACAACATTACAGTCAAGGTCATCGAATGCGACGGAGAGATCGCGACTACTAAACCCGAAGTTTCAAGATGGTGTACCGCGCGCTCAATTCGATTGGAGCCTTCCGCCCCAGACACTCAATCCCAGAACGGTGGAGCTGAACGCTCAGGGGGTGTGGTAAAAGACAAATCGCGCACGATACGATTAGACGCAAACCTACCATGGGAACTGTGGCCAGAGATCGTACGAGCAGCAGTGTACCTATACAATCGAACGCCAAACTACTCAAACGCCTGGAAATCACCCTACGAAGTTTTCTTCACTACGGCAGCCCTGTACGATGGCATAATTACCTCCCCGCGGAAACCGAATCAAGCCCATCTTAAGGCATACGGTTGTAAGGCATTCGCCCTTACCGACGATACACTTCGAGGCAAATCGCGACTCCAACGTCTCGACCCCAGAGCATGGATAGGATACCTCGTTGGATACCGATCCTCCAATATCTACAGAATCTGGATTCCATCCATGGCCAAAGTAATCAGCACTCGAGATGTAGTGTTTGATGAAGAATTAATATTTGACGGGAAGACGGAAGACCTTATGGACAACCTTATGCACAGCACGCTAAACGAGATAGCTGCATGGATGAGGACAGTTGAACTGCCAGAACCAACCCATGAGGAACCAGAGACCCAAACGTTTTATGAAGACGACACCATTCAAGACTCTGAAACGACCCAGCAAGGTAACCAACCGGGTTACTATCAAGGGAGGAGGATCAACTACACCTACCCCTCTCCGCCAACTACTCCGCCGCCAGTAGCTCTGCTTACGCAACTTTTATCTGGCGAGCATCAAGGAGATAGCCAAACAACATCTGGCTCATCAAAAACGATTCCTTGGGAAGCGGCCTTTATAGCGGGCACCCAAGCAGGGCACGTTGGAACCCACAATGGGAAGATAATCGACAAGGCCCAGATGAAGCGAATGTTGGCCCAAGGATTAAAGCCACATCAAAGCGAGTTACCGCCGCTGCCAACTTCTCACACAGGAATTGAGAAACATCCTCTCTGCGAATGGTTCAAGGAAGCTGAGAAAGAGCACCTTAAAAGCCATCACAAGATGAAATCATGGTCCGAAGTGCCAATAAAGAAGATCAAACTGACAAGACAACAGATCCTCGATTGTATGTGGGTGTATACCTACAAACTAGACAAGAACCATCACTTGCTGAAGTGTAAGGCGCGACTCGTCGTCCGAGGTGACCAACAAAGGAATATTACCTCACAAGACACTTACGCAGCTACTCTCGCCAGCCGTTCATTCCGAATGCTGATGGCAATAGCAGCTCACTACAATCTGGAGCTCAAGCAATACGATGTCACGAACGCCTTTGTCCACGCAACCATGGATCAAGAAGTATACATGAGAATGCCCCACGGCTACCGAAAGCCCGGAACGATACTCCAGGTAAACAAGGCTTTATACGGTCTCCGAATCTCCCCTCTCCTCTGGCAAAAGGAATTCACATCAACCCTCAAGAAACTTGGCTTTCAGAACGTCCCTCACGAGCCATGCTGCCTAATTAAAGACGGAATTATCATATTCTTCTATGTCGACGATATCATTCTTGCATACAGCAAGCAGAAGGAGACTGAAGCCCAGCAAGCGATTCAACATCTTAGAGACAAGTACTCTATCACAGGTGGAGATGATCTTCAATGGTTTCTTGGAGTTGAAGTCATTAGGAACCGAGAGCAGCGCAAGATCCAGCTATCACAAGCAGCATACGCGGACAAGATCAGCCGCTTAGTCGGCAGAAAAGACATCCGACATGACACTCCAATGGCAGCCATTGAACTAAAGCCCCGAGACGGCCTAGCTACTCCATCAGAAATCAACAAGTACCAACGCAAGATTGGATCTCTGCTATATGCAGCTGTTACAACCCGACCGGACATCGCCTTTGCAACATCAAGACTGGCCCGATTCCTTATGAACCCTGGCACTGAGCACCATACAGCAGCTGACCGAGTTCTCCTTTACCTCCAAAGCACCAAATCAAGAGCCCTTGAGCTTGGTGGAGATGACTGTCTTGAAGTAGCGAGCGATGCCTCGTTTGCAGACAACACAATCGATAGAAAGAGCTCGCAGGGATACACAATCAAGTTATTCGGCGGTTTGATTGCTTGGAAAGCAAGTAAGCAAGATACAGTCACAACATCGACTACAGAAGCTGAGCTTCTTGCGCTATCACAAGTGGCAAAAGAAGCTATATTCATATCACGACTACTTAAGGAACTGCAAATCAATCTGCCTGAGGACACAATCACGATACAATGCGATAACACTCAAACCATCCGGCTAATCAATAATGAAGTCTCACGGCTGCAAACCAAGCTCCGGCATGTGGACATTCACAATCATTGGCTGAGACAGGAGGTGTCAAGAAGAAGTATTCGGGTCATCCATGTCCAATCGGCTGACATGCTAGCTGATGGCTTTACAAAGGCGTTGCCAGCCAACAAATGGACACAGTTTCTAAGCCAAATGGGCCTGGTAGAACTCACAGGAAGCAGAGAAATAACAGCAGCACGCCTTGAAGAGATCCAAAGCCAAATTGAGAAGCTAGAGATCGAACAGGCGTAGCTAGACGGCGATCAATGCTCCTTGTACACGACCTCGAGATTCACTAGAAGACAACGGAAGTGGTTCTTGTCCAGCTTGAAATGGTTTCCAAGCTGAGGGGGTGTGTCAGATACAAGCAGCGATCGTACGCGATACAGCATTGTAGCACAAAGCTCGGGTGTAACCACTTGGCACACACACACTACATAAAAAGGAAAAAAATAGCAAAGAACTTAATGATGAATACAATGAAAAACCTATCAACATACCTCATCGCATTTGAGCATTCTATCTGACAGTTTCTCTGAGGGCATATCGCCAGTTTTGCAGGTAACCATATTAATGAAGTATTTAGCCTTTTCTCCATCAAAGTGCTTAAGGGGGAACCTGTCAAAGGAGCTTATATATATTAGTAATAGTCTAGTAATAGTCTATGTCTCTGCTTACCGAGCGTCAACAAGAGTGCGGTGATAGTATGGCCCAGGGAGAGATATTGGCAGCCCATCTCTTGCTAACTGGATCTTAGACGTTGCGAATATTCCCTCAAGCTGGCAAGTATAGAACATAGCCAGAATAGTGCGTTCTGGTTTTGTAAATAGCCGCCAGAAAGGAAGCATTGGAAGCCTAGAATGACCGTCACACTCAAGACCACCTTTATTTCGCGCAGTTGAGTGCTGATACACCCAGCGAAGGATACTACACTATATTACAGTTAATATTCATATCTAGTCTCTAAAAAATAAGGTCTTACCTTATCTCCTGGGCGTATGTATGGCCAGGCTCTATCAAATATTTGTGTAGACCCTGGTAGAAGAAGGCGGAGGATTGTCTATCTATGTATTAGCCCATGTAATAGTCAATGTATTAGTCGACTCTTACTTTATACTGCCTATTGTTCATGCGGCGCACGTAGGCTTCGAAGGGGTATTTCTCTAAATACTCCAATTTCTCTGAAGCTAATAGGATAGCTTTAGACCAATATCCCTGTACGTATTCCCAGGAATAAGATGTATGGAGTTTCAGCATATCAAACTCAGTCTCTCTAATAATTTTATCGTCAAGATCTGGGAGCCACGGATCAATCTCGTCGTCTTCAGGACTAGGATCTACAATCTTTATTGCAGTATCTTCATCCCACACCTCGAGATTTGGGAGGCTAGATGTAATAGTACCTGTAATAGTTGAGGAAGAAGCAAAGGCGTGAGTGGGTGGTGTAAAGTCTGGTCCTAGTTGAAAGATGCGACCCTGCGCTGTGATGAAGTGACTCATTGGCAGAGTTGGCTCTGTAGGAAACTCATGTAGTAGTGTTTGCGACCAATGCTTGTTTGTAGTAAACCTAAATTCCCGTTAGAGCTATTACAAGGACTATTACAAAATCTTACTGCTTATACACTAGAACATTTTTAGCCTGAATGCGTAGTTCTGCCATGAGACTTGGTTTATCTCCCTGGGCAGCATTTTGTAGGAGGTGATGCGCAGCTGGAATGAATTTGAGGTTGAAGAATCGTGAAAGAGCAGTATTGAAAGCAGCTTTGCCTTTTGCCCTGCTGAAATCGCTTCCCTGCTGCTTCTCTCGACGAGCGTTGTTTTTGATAGTGTTTGGATTTGTTGAATATTGCCCATCAAGCTTTCTCTTCTTCCGATCAGGCTGCTCCATATTGATGTAATAGGCTGTAATAGACTGTAGTAGTAGAGTTATGGTGTAGAGTTGTAGGTTAAGAAGTAGCAAAGTTTTCTATATATACTACACAGGACAGCCGCTATTAGGGATTACGTAGCCACAGGTGAAGGCAGGTAAAGTGGGTAAGTGTAGATAGGATATACTACATTTACGTAGAAAACTGTCGCATTCTAAAGAAGACCTATTTCGTGATTGCATTAAGCAGCTAGTTCAGAAATGGGCTATTACAGTGACTATTACTCTACTGCTAAATTTTTCCAATTCTAAGGGTACCCAGAGCCTAGAGTAAATTTAACTGCTAGTAGGTGAAAGAAATAAGTGTAGATAGAGTATGCTAATTTTACGTAGAAAACTGTCGCATTCTAAAGAAGACCCATTTCGTGATTGCATTAAGCAGCTAGTTCAGAAATGGGCTATTACAGTGACTATTACTCTACTGTCAAATTTTTCTAATTCTAAGGGTACCCAGAGCCTAGAGTAAATTTAACTTCTAGTAGGTGAAAGAAATAAGTGTAGATAGAGTATGCTAATTTTACGTAGAAAACTGTCGCATTCTAAAGAAGACCCATTTCGTGATTGCATTAAGCAGCTAGTTCAGAGATGGGTTATAAACTATTACTACGACTAATACATCTGTTAATATGCGTATAGGCTTGCTTTTGTAGGCTTCTCTCACCCACTTCACCTAACTTCACTTCACCTTCATATCTGTTGTCTACTAAATATATATATTGCTCTCTCCAGCCTTGTTCTACGACCTTACGCCCTCGCTCTCCTACCCCCTATACTAGAGCTACTTCAAAACCATTACAAACTATTACAACTATCTCAATTCAACTACAATGGCTCGCACAAAGACTTCGCATAGGAAACAGGGAATGTATAGAGGCAAAGGGTCTAGGAAGACTACTACAAAGTCCGCCAGAAAGGCTCCTCGGAAATCTAATAAGGCTTCTCGTAATGATGCTAATGAAGGTAGTAGTTGTAATAGTCTGCCTAGTGCTCCCTTACTAATTGCCTACAGTTGTTCAACCACGGAAGGCGATCTCCTACAACTTTAATACTCCTAGAGCCGCTATCTACAGAGGGGTATCTAGTGGCGGCGTTAAAAAGAAGAAAACGCGCGGCGGTAAGCTTAAAGTACTGTAAATGAAAGACTATTACTAATTTGTAATAGTGGAAGCACTTCGTGAAATTCGGCACTACCAGAAATCAACTGGCACGCTCATACTGCCTACCCCATTCCGCCGCCTCGTTCGAGAGATCGCTGGAGAAGTGTCAGGAAGAACTACACAGCAAGGAGGGTGTCGCTGGCAGCCAGCAGCGCTTGACGCCCTACAGGAATCAGCTGAACACTTTCTAACTACTGTCCTCTCAGGTAAGAACTAATCGTAATAGTCTGTGTAATAGATTAATAACTATCTGCAGCCTCAAACTTAGCTGCTATTCATGCAAAGCGCATCACAATCCAGCAGAAGGATATGAGGTTAGCATTGAAGCTGTCAAGTATGCTGAGTTCGTGGGCTCCTATCGTGGACCAAGTATGCAAGACAATGGGCTACTAGGACAGTAATAGTCGTAATAGTCTGATAAAGGCTATACTAGTCATAGGGTAGGCGGATAGGTTTACTCTGCGAAAGCGATTCATAAGAGAGGGAATTTCTCTATGACTCATATGCGAGGTTTGGGGTTCAAATTCTAGATAGATTGAATAAAAACTATTACAGTCTATTACTTTATTATTTATACCCTGTTGTAGAGCGCAAGGGCGGGTAAATGGCTATTATTGTTCAGGTTCGAGGTTTTGGTTTTCGGATTTTGGTTTCCGACCTTCGTGGCGTAATAGTCCACCGTAGCCATCCCTGCCGTCCCCGCCGCCACGTTGGACCGAGCGGGCGCAACCTCCACACCTTCGCTTATCTTTTCCAGTCGGGATCACAGGGCTTATACTGAACCATTCGAGTGAAGACTTGTCGCAGGCCAAGGCATCATCTCAGGGAACCTGAGGAAGAACTGCATTAGTAATCTTGCCATATAATCTCAGACGTGCGGGGTCAGGTTTATAAGACCAAGACACAATACACACACAATACAACTTTTCTGCTCATTATCAATTATTTTGACTTCTCATCATTTCAGCACGTCCAGTGCGACAAGACTCAACGCCTGCTCGCGGGACGCCCGTAATTTATCGTCGTTGACGATTGGCAAAAGGTACTATACACGCCTAATACTGCACGCACGTAGACTCGCGTGATTCACTATGCTTGGACGAGCGTGCACAGACGAGCGTGCACACGCTTTAGCGCCGCTAACGTGCCAGGGGAGACGAAATGCAGCGACTGAACAAGGGCTCTGGTTGGCGGAGGATTTCTCTCCTGTCACCAATTAGCACATGCTTTTCGACAGTCCGCCTGGTACATTCTTGAGCGTCGATATTCTGCTGCGCGCGCTGGATTTGCAGACATAAATCGATCAAAATCGAGGCTCACTGCATCCGTAATCAAGCCAGGCAGGTACTATTGGATGTCGGCACTGAATTTGCTTCCTCGCGTCGTCGGGATTTCTGCGCTATAGTTAAAAAGCACACTGATCACTGTGTCCATCAACTCTCTCTGTGTCAGGAGCTGCCACTTGCCGAAGGAGGTGAGGGACTGACTGTGAAAAGGCTGAACTGCACCCTGTATACGAGTCCGCTGCACTGAAGCATAATTGCGAGATTATAACATCTGTCATGAGCGTCAGTTACGAGGCGGAGGGCCTCATGCGGCATTGCTACCGGACGTGGTAATCGAACCATACGCCGGTGTGAGGACAATTTAGCGGATGTAAAAGCAATAAATCGCACGATAGTTTAGGGCCTCGTGGTTATCACGGCCATTGTCATGAATGTCGCAGTACGCGCAAGGCGTCCCTTCTCCAGGAGTTGGAGGGAATTAACAGCAACTCTATCATGGCGACAGCTTTCATGCAAGCGCTGTACATGATAATTAGGTTCGGGTTATCGAAAATACCGGTTTGTATAGCTGTCCATGCATACATACCTAGCCCGTCGTGCTCACCTGCTCACGAGGCGAGGAGGTTTAGATGCAAAAACCAATGCTTCGTTACAGTACCACCGGTGGTGCAAACGGCTTTCTAGGTGGGGCGCACTGTAATTACCATCTCTAGCCCTACGAATTTCTTTTTGCATTGTCGCATCCTCTCATTAGCATTGCTGCCTGCCACGAACTCAGAGGAGAGACTGCTCCGATGGCTAGTTTAGTGAACAGAGTTCTAAGCGTTTGTGGCCCCTTCGAGCATTTCAAAATATGGGAAAGCGACCACAGACTGGACGCCGGTGACCAGCCTGACCATTCAGGGACACTGTCTTTGGTATGCAAGTAGTCAAGGATTCATTATTTTCCTTGATAGCACCGCCCCTTTTATCTCTAGTGCAAGTCGACATATGACGCTCTTGGAAGCTGTTACATGGAAGATCCTTCGGTTCTTGTGCAAGTTGTAAAGGATGTGAACATGAAGGAGCACTTTGATACTTGGCATACCTCTGTCTTTGGCCAAGCTTAGTCTTACAAAGTAGATATGGGTATCGCTGAACGAATTGTGTACGTATCGTCTTGCATTGATTATAAAGCAAAAGCCAGTCTCAATCCATGGGACAGCTGGGATACTCATATTAGACCTTTTACATCGAATCTGTTGGAATCCGCCAGAAACTACTGCCAGAGTGGTTGCAACCATCAATCCGGTCTATATATCGATAGTCAGATACACTCGTCAAAAGCAGGTTGAAGCATCAAATGGACATCATTCTGCTCTTCCATAACCGCTTCTAACAGAATCTTCCCTGAGCTCTACCATCCTAGCTTCCACCGAGCCATCATCAGCCTGTTCTGAGCTATGTTCTAGCCAGCGAGCCAAAGCCTCTACTGCGGGCTCAATCGCTTTCTGGGTGAGAGAGCTGTTATGGTCAGCGGTATCGACGACAAACGCGAAATGGCTGATATCTCTCATGTCCTCCATGGTTTCCTGCTCTGAAAACTTTTCACGATCGTCCTTCGCGGGCGATCTGATGCTGATATATATGTCCCCATTGTGAAGAAGGCCCGAGGATGCCTTTGCCGCGTTGACCAGACCATGGAATGGATGCTCAGGGTAAGGGTCTTCCTGGACGCAGAGTGACGAGAGAAGTGCGTCCAGGGTTGATGTACCAACAGTTTCGGGGTTTGTTATGCCGTAATT
The DNA here is from genome assembly GCA_003313425.1 of Pseudopyrenochaeta lycopersici. Classification (NCBI taxonomy): domain Eukaryota; kingdom Fungi; phylum Ascomycota; class Dothideomycetes; order Pleosporales; family Pseudopyrenochaetaceae; genus Pseudopyrenochaeta; species Pseudopyrenochaeta lycopersici. The sequence goes on from NHZP01000122.1 coordinate 39,667, forward strand.
GTGCGTCGTGATGTGGTCTGATGGCTCATGGGTTTTGCGGGGCTTCCATATGAATCTAGCCAAGTTTAGCTCGCTGCATGCTGAATGTCTTGGATGGACACTCGCCATACATATCACATCGCTTTTGTGCAGTTTCCGGGCCGTGGACTAGACGAGAGTTATCACATAGCTCTGCCAAGCTGCGCCTAAGCGTCAAAAAACCAGCCCATGCAGTGTAAGATGACGGAACTGCACATAGGCGAAAATAGTGCTCATGAATAAGTTTCAAAACGGGCCGACAATCCTCTGTCCCTTTTTTGAGGCGACCGAGAAGTATAGCGAGCGGGCTGTAGGTCGTAAGTGCTGACTGAATCGGAATCGTTACGTGGCATACCTTGAGACGCCACTGGCGCAGATGAAAGAGAAGAGCTGCCATGGCTCCGGGGCACGTTGGAGGCCGTTCCGCATTTGGATCTTTCTTAGTAGAACGTCGAGCAAGTCGAGTACATTCTCGGCCGACACGTCGCCTTTGAGTATCAACACATTACGGCGGGGTTCCATGATGCTGGTATAGGAGGCAATGCTCGCGTTCCTGCTGTATTCAACCTCCTATCGCGGTATTGCACAGTAGGGGCCTGTCGACGTAACGATTGCTCATGAGTTGATCGCAAGGGTGACGCTTTTGTAACGGAAGCCACTTTCACGTCAGCGTTCACAATCAGTCAGACAGCGATAGCAATACTACAAGGTCGCATCATCAGTAAGCTTCTAATGTGTATGCTTTACACAAAGATGACAAGCACGCAGTAGGCAAGCAAATCAAGAACAGATTTAAATTGAGTCCCGCCTACCTTCTCTACTACTGTGTCAAGATACACCATCGATTGCCGTTCTCTGAGACGCAAAACACGATTAATCTTCGCTATGGATGCTAACCTTCGTTCTCACAAGTGGGTGTTACTTGCGTCACTTGTACTTCTTCTTGCGGCTATTGCTCTGTGCTTTCTTTGCGTTCTCTCCGGTGTACGTCCAGGATGGCTCAGTGACTACCACATTGTCCGCGTAAGTCACCTTGTATGGACTGTCAGATAACAAAGAGCACTTACGCTAATCTATGGCCAGATTTCGGCTTTCCAAGACGCTCTCGAACAAATGGTGGGTACAGTCCCCGCTCTTGGTAGTGTATTAGGAACGACACTCGATAAGCTTTTGGAGAAGACTGGTGTCCCTGAATCTATTGCCATATATGCCACAAGCTACTGCAATCAAAGCCACAAAACAGGTCCTAATCTAACAACACAATGTTTCTCGCATGGGTCGTCAAGGTTTGATATCGCCACTGGCTTGCGCATCGCCATGGCCATTTGCTATGCGCTGAGTATCACTTCCACTGTGGTCAGTCTAGCTTTCTGGCTGCACTGGATGCGGCGCGATAGCGAGAAATCCAGACACCGGGCCAAAGCGTGCACATGGATTGCGTGTGGCGCGGTGGGCTTCGCATCCACCACTACTACGGTAGTTGCGTATGCAGTGTACATGGTGCTCGCCAAGAACCTGCCGCAAGCTGTTCTTTCCGTGAAGATCGGTGGCCAGTTCCTCGCCCTCACGTGGTCTGCCTGTATGTGCTTAGCGTTGGCATTGGCTATGACCCAGTCATTGAAGATGCCGTATGCTCAGCAGCTTCACTGAAAACCTCGGGCCGTCAAGGCGGCTTTTCTGTTTGAGAATCGTGCGGTACGTCCAATGGGCTTAAACACTGGGTCTGGTATCTGGGACCAACCTATGGCCACAGCGGGGCCGCAAAAGTCTACTTTCTTTGGTCCACTGCTTGTGTGAGGAGTTTGTTCGAGTATCAGCGTACCCTTGCCATAAAATTAGGAACATGTTGTCTTATTGTGCCGTCTAAAACATAATACCATATATAAACAAACCCACCACAAAGAATTGTAACCCTTCTGACACCATGAGGTAGTAGTCAGCACGAATATGGCAGACGTTGAACAGACATGGCTCCGGTGAGGACTTTGTGTGTCATCAAAGCTCAGGCCACGCAGGAGCACGAACGAAGACTAGAGCAATGAAACCTACGCCGCTCAATATGGCCCAAGAAGTATATATTGTATGGATTGATACTGTATATGCGATCCTCTTAACGTAATCTAGGGCGTGTCAATGAAGAGCTCGTGTAGACAGCAGCAGTCGGATGTTCTGTGCTCCCAAGTCTCTCAGAAATGACAAAAACAGTCTCCAGCCCATATCTTTCTATCGCTTGGTATAGTTGCTCATAGGTTGCAGCGTATCTCATTGTATCGTTATCCTTAAGTTTGTACCCGAATGTTGATAGTGAATCGATTCTTTTCTGGCTTTGCACGAACCGTTCGGTCGAGCGTGCATCGACTGGGGCACGATAGAACATACCGGGCTTCAGACTCGATTTATACAAGACGGAGCGGGGTCCCGTTTTGACAGGTTTGTCGGCCTCTATTTGAATGATGACCGTAGATTCTCTGGGTGCTCGTGGTACGACGGCTCCTACTGGAAGTGACTCTACAGCTAACCTACCTGTTTGACTGTGATATGGTAAGTCTATCTGAGACGTCGATGTACTTTGGTTGTCCTCTCGTAAAGGACAAGCCTGGTCTACTTGCGTCTCATTCATAGTGGTATCTCCATCGCTTGAAAATGGATTGCTATGATACAGCAGCTCTGTATATGCCTCTATGGGATCAGACCTGCATATAATTCCCGAGTTCATTACTTGAGGGGTCAGTGGGCGTCTATTAGGACTGTATATGCTAGGGCTATTCGTGATTATCGTTTTGGGAGAAGACTTTTCCACTGTAGAGTATCCTACCTCCAAGCTGCCACGCCAGTGATTCACGCTGCTGATTCTCTGTTGATGAGTGCTCGAAAATGGTGATTCAATGCAAAAGTCTTCTCGCGACACCTTTGGACTCCATTCTGGTGACCAGACTCCTACTGATGGAACACTAGATGTGGACTTATAGGAGGACATATTACGGCTTCGGCGTCGCTTTGAGGGAGTAGAAGGGAAACTAAAGTCCCGATCTTGTGTGGCATTCATTGTGAAAGTAGGTGGGAGCCTCTTCCTCATGCATTCTGTTGAATGCGTGGTATCTACAGCTGACGTCTTCTGCCCAACAATGGAGCCAGCCTGTGAGCGCACGGAAACTGTCTGGATGTGGGGGCGACGCCAAAGAACGCTCGCTGCGTCTAGCTCTGACTCGCTTGCTGCATGCGAAGACAAACCCGAGATAGAGTCTCGATCGTCAGCTGTGCAAAGGCTTGCGGGGCCTCTATCGCGGAAGGGAAAGTTTTCTAGCATAGCGTGGAAGGGGTCCAAGGACACTGTTGGCGAGTTGGGAGGTAATGGGTCTGCCTCGAAACCGGATGTGATGCCAAACAGAAAGATGCGAACAATGTGCTTCGCCATGGATGGCTGTGACAATAGAACCTCAGGAGGATCTCGTGTGTGAATCTGATCATAATATAGAAGGCTCGTAGCTGTTGCGCTTTTGAACAGTGAGACGCCATGTCGTCTCATTACGTCGACGTCTTCCGAATCCGGATACCTTGACGATGTGTTTGCTGGTGTGTCTATTGCGATATCGTTTTCATCGCCGTCTGGGTTGCATAGACTCGGAGTTATGTCGCCGACACAGAAGCGATGAATCTCCTGTTTAACTAGGTTCCTGAGTTGTGTTTTGCTGACCGATCCTTCAGGAAGTGCTGCCCGAATGGTGTGGAGGAAGACGTGTTGGTAACAACGGTCGACGAGCACGTCCTTCTGGAATGTGGAAGCTATGGATATCCTTCCAGATTGTGAAAGCATGTCGAATTCCCTTTCCAAGACTCTTTTGACTCGCTTTCGTAACGTATCGTGTCTCGCCCTCCTCATGCCGCCGAGTATGGGTGTCAGGGCTCTATGAACTCTCGACAACAGTAGCCGTACATCTTCTGCAAAAGTTGTCAAGGTCAAGATGGGACCTTGCCGGCAGACCGCCATCTTCACTGCCTCGCGGAGCGTTTTATCTGTTAACTGGGGAAGGATTTGTCCGCGCTCAAAGGTGTGGACAATGTAGTCGTGGTCAGCCTTCGATAGCTGTGGTGCTCGAGACTGCAGCATACGGATTGAATCAGGATCAATCGATCGTACCACTGTGGGGTGCCAATGTAGCGATATTTCTTGCCATTGGGATGCGATACCCTGGATGTAGTTGATGGCCTCCTGCAATATGTTGGATACAAGCTAGATCAGAAACTGCGCGTCGGCTTCCACTTACTTCAGTACACCACGACTTGCGGATGTCGTTGAGATAGTTGAAGGACTTGGTCGTCCATATGGCGGGGAGCTGACCCAGCGGATGGAAAGCCTCAGGCACTCCTTTTGTGGAGCGGACCAGATGTGCAGCTTGATTCAGATCAGGCGTGAGCGGGTGCATGTACTGCAGCTGTATTGTCCCTGTGCGCTGTGTCGCTGCGCCAAGTATGCCGCAGACTGCTCTATGCTGACTGTTTAATGCTGCCTGATTGCTGTGAGAGCCGTCTGAATAAGCGCACGTTAGTGAAGAATAGATCAAATATAGTGCTAAAGCGGCTGAAGTCGTTTCCTTACATCCCTTGAACCGGTCATCGCTCGGGAGGTCGTCTTACCATCACGGAAGAAGTCAACAACCCACCATCGCTCTTGCGGTTCAAGTGAACCGAAGGTTTGGGCTAGTCCCCAGGCTGTGGATGACCATGCAATTTCCAGCAGAGCTATTCCTCTTGTGATACATATTGTCGCTTCTTTCCGGAATCTTACGCAAGGAAATTCGTTCGTTTCCAACCTTCTCCAACCCGTCTCCGTTCTGCTTTCCCATGCGGACCTAGAGATTTCGGCTTGGAGATGTTTTTCCTTGAGCCATGGCTTGCAAACCTCGTGTCTGTATTGCTGGTCCAGTTTTTTTTGGGCGTCTCTACACTCGGGAGAGAGATGGTGAAAGGGATCAGGGTGGGGGTATCGTGCTATCTGGGATAGCTGTACTATGCCTGAGCCAAGATACCGTTCGTGGTCAGTACCAAATCCAGTATCTTCCATGGCTCATTGTCGTGATCGTTTTCCTCAAAGAATTTTTGAAGTATTACCCTCGTGGGACCTATATTTCACGGGATGGTGCTCAGAGGCTGACCAGTAAGCGTCTTGGTCAACCTTATCAGCAATTTCAGCATTCGTGTATGCGCTGCCAGCCTTCACTACTAATTCTGCCTTCTTCCGACGGTTTGCTTCATCATATCGACCGAATCATCTCACTTGCTGGACAGTAAACATGAGTGGGATTCTTAAACCGCTGCAACTTCTGCGGAATGTTAGAAGGGACATGATTTCTGGCAGACTTGAGGACGGAGACTATACTCCAGGACTATATCGGACAATTGGTAGCGTCACCTATTCCATCTTACCGAGACGCAAAAACCCTCGTCTGAACACGTTCGTCCTCAAAAAAGCTGTCTCGACCAACATCGCAGAAAAAACTTGCTGACCTAGGTCCTGTAAACACCCTTTTTACTTTCGAGGTGTATGCAAATGCAGCCATCATTCCAAGCTCCACCGATGCGGCAAGCCTAGAGGATATTCTGGTGGTGCGAGCTAGTTGGCCGTTCGATCCGGAACACAGCCGGATTCTAGTCGCAGACGTAAGCACGCCTCAACAGGTGACATACACACGCTGACAAGGCTAGATTCTTGCTGGCCTTTCCAGCCTACACAACGTCGGTTTGCAGAGAAATAGCTTCAATGTCAGCGACATACTTCTCGTTTGTCGTGACAATATGCATTTCTTCCAGATTGGTAAGGTCGCCAGAAACCCGATGGATTTTGCTAACACGAGAAGCTGGCATCGAATATTGCACATGCATCCACGGCCACGAACCGACAAATTCTGGAGAACTTCAGTCCTTGGTAGCCATGTTAAAGTACGTCCATGAGAGGATCGAATCAAGCAGGATCGTCTGGATCGAAGACTTTGTGCGTCTTTTGGGTACTTGTAGGACTCTTGACAGCACTTCGTTGAAGAAGGCGGCTCGTCATATTCCCGAGGATATCGATCAGCGTCGTAGAGAACTGGAGATCTATCTCCATGCCGTTCGCATATTTGGCACCACTTTGGGTGGGAATTCTACCGAGAAGGGTGGCACGAGTAACGTAGCCATATGCGTGTAAGGAAGGATTCGTTCCGTTGCCAGTCAAACGCTGCTTTGATCGCCACTTTGTTTACTAGGTTCGACACGAAGTCGATGTGGGCTTGTTATTCGTTGGTCAGAGACAAGGTCGGAGAGTCAAAAGAAGTCACGTCTCAAGTTTGTTGTAGAGCTGCACGAGTTGTCAGGTACTATGCCAACTCCCGAGAAACATATACCTGTCTTACGTCGAGATTATCGTAAGACGACTCGTATTCAAGCCCTTGAGGCTCTCACGCGCATAGCGAAAAGCAACACGCAATGAAGTACTGTTTAAGAGCTAATTTCTCCAATGGAGACCAAGTCTACAATAGGGACTCTTGCAGTGGTGGGTACACCAACGAGTATTCCTTGACGCCACTAGTCCGCTTGGTTGCCTTTGCTTAATCGTCAAACACAAAAGTTTAGAAGGGAGAGTCTATTGGAAGACACTATGTATTTATCATTTGAAGGTTACTCATACAAATATCCTGCGACTTCTTCCTAAACAGCAGAAAAGCCCTGAGAAGTCTCTCGTTGGCCAAGTACTTCTAGCGCATTTTGATATGTGTTGATATGCGCACTTCCTGCGGTAAAAGCCTACTATGTACTTAACACTATTTTCATCTTAGATTAACCTCCTAGGGCAGTTGTGGCGTGTAGCGGAAGCTTCCCTTGGACACAAAAACGTGCTGACTCTTTCTGCCAACCGGGTACATTTGCATCGCTGCCGCTCCATCCGACAGCATCAGCACCATCATCAGCCACAGCAATGCGTGATGTCTTGTCATCCTTCTACGACGATACAATCAGTGCAGATTTTTGCAAAATTGTCCCCCTTATCACATGCTTCTAGCCCTTGTCGTACTAGGGTAGTCAATGCTTATGAATGGGAGGATAGTAAGCCATTAAGCGCTTGCAGACGAGAATACACTAGAGCACGAATCCATGATTTCCACAAAATTTGCTGATCTGAGACTGTACCTTGCATTAGAATGACCGCCTTGATTTGAACTAGGCTTCCTCCAACATGCGGCCTCCGTACACATTGTTTGAGATTTTGAAAGGGAAGGCTGAAGATATCAAAAGCCTGTTACTTTGGCTGTAATGCCATAAGATACAAGATACTGTAAGGTAATGTGTGGTATGCGGGGCGTTGACTGCGCCTCGGCCTAGCTTCTGTAAGTGCTGCTCTTTGATTCGTCCGGAGATGCTTACGACTAACTTACACTCGTGATTGCTGACAAAAACGGTGATTATTATGAAAAGCTTCTTTTAGGCGAGACTGGACTGGTGTAAGATATATGATTTGTTGCTGGCAAGAACCGGAAGCCGGAAGTGCAACCAACTGTATTTCCAAGACAAGACTTGAAACGAAGCCCATTGCTGGCTGTTGGCATCACAGGCTTTCGTGGCACTAACAGTCTCACCGCCTGGATAGCGAGGCTTTTGTGGAACCACTGTGCGAAGTGTAGGTTTTACTAGCATGCCGTAACTTATGGCTCTGACAGCCAGTATGGCCATAAGTTGGTAGGGCGACGATGACAGATGGACTTGTTCCATCCGCTTAGAGCAATCTTGCGTAGCCTCATGAAATCAGGTACCTCCTGGCATATCAGGGATTATAACGCAATACTTTGAAGTGATTCGTACGGCGCATCAGCTGGGTGGCTGTTGGCTTGAACACGGCGAGCACTGCTAGTCTGCTGTAGTCTCTTCTTCGCTCAAGAAAATTTCCGCCTATAAGCAATTACTGCAACTATGACAGAGCGTGGACAGCTCCAGCTCGTTAGATCATGCACTCTGGCACTGACTGTGCCAGACTGTCTCACCACATCATACACGCAGAGCTGAAAGGATGTTATTGAAAAGCGATAAAACAGTATTGGTGCAATAAACTATCTGATGTGATTATTATATTGTGAGCAAATGGCGACAAAAGCAAACGAACATTGAAAAGTCTAAAAAGCGTTCAACCGGCATGAGAAAAAGGAGCAGGGGTAAGCTGCTTCCATGGCTTGGAAGTGTAGACTTAGTCTAGAGCTTTGATTTCTTCAACATAGAGGTTATTTCTTTGATTTTTTGATCTTGCTTAGACAGTTTCGCGTTCATGTTCGCACCCTGTTCAGTCAGCTTATCGAACAGCTGTCTAAATCCTTCGGAAATCATTCTGGCGTCTTCTGGGCCATACGTTTGGTGTCTCACAGTTCTGGGATCAATTCCCTTTTCCTTCAAGGCCCTTCAAGGTTTGTATCGTCGAAGAACTCGTCCGCTTTCTTGATGTCCTTCTTGTCCTTGCGGACGGCCGTGACGAATTGACTCCAGCTGCATAGAAGCGGGCCGGTGTATTTACAATTTGCTTTTGTCCTAGCATCCTGAAGATCTTCTTTCAGTTGCTCGTCCGTAAGCTCAAGAATAACCACTTTCCAGACCGTTTTGGGGCCGCGCTTGAAACCTGCACAGCCTCGCAAATTATATTTTGCACGATCCAACCTTTTGTAGATTGTGAGGCCAGCGATAAATTGTTTGTCTACTGTTGGAGCAAACCCTGGGACCTTTTCATGATGCATGCTATTCGCCGGAGCAGTTTTCAATCCGTCAATATCATACAACCCATTCTTTTTAATGAGACCACGTAATGTCTTTCCATCATTGCGTGCGTAAATGATCTTCCCTCCAGTAGACTGGGTCGCTTTTGGGCTGGTAACGGGCGTGCTAGTACTACGTCTGGGACTTGGCGATCGGCCTTTAGGACTTGGCGTGCTACGGTCAAGCGTATCCTCGTCGTCGTCGCTGTCGTCTTCGCTCTCGATATCGTTCCGTGCCTCATTCTCACTCTCACTCTCATGTTCGCTCTCGTCGCCGTTGTCGGCATCTGTCACAGCGACACCTTCGGTATCATTCCCGGCATCATTCTCGTCCTTGATGGTATCGTTGCTATCATCCTGGTTTTCACTAGCGTCATTGTCATCTGGCTTGGAAGCCTTTGATCCCGAACGACGATGCGATGCTGCATCATTTCCGAATCTCTCGATATAATCCTTTTTATTTCTCCCAAGCGCCTCACCAAATACAGATTTGGTCAACCACATAACATTCTCATGATCTTTTAGACGGAAGACGAAAAGGGTATATTTCCCGCCAAAGGGTATAACCGGTGGTCGGTTACCTTTTCGTAACCGGCAGATTTTAGAAGATCCTTGTGCTTCTCAGGACTGAAGTTGGGGAGGTCATCTTGATCCATCTTGCCTCGCTCCTCGCATTTCTCTGATTCCAGCACGTCGAAAGTGCCTCACATTCTACCAATCTCCACTTACTCCACGATGCTATCATTTGGAGGCAAGACGAATCTTCGGTGCTCGGAACAACATCATTGGGCCGAGATCTGTGGCTTTTGTCCCACGGCTTAACATGTTGTCCTTTGGCCGACGTTGCTTGGTGGTGTCCTTTGGCATTATGTCTTCTGGTCTCGAGGATTATGCCTGTTCTATGAAGATTCTTCTTGTGGAGGATGGCTCTGTCTGTTCATTCGTATGGCTCTGTTCTATTTATAAGAGTTCAGAGGTTGTGCAGGCGTTGCGATGACATATCATCGGCATTGTTACCGTGAGCAACGTTCAAGCGCCATAGTCGTTCACTTTAGGGAAATGCTTACTCTGATTAGCCACCATAAGCTGCCACAATCATAGCACTCAGTCTGCTTACGATGCGCTTGTCATTGCTGATGCATATCGTATGACCATGATCATGATATGATAGAGGGGTGGTCTGTATCCCTCTAAGCACGTCTAATCTATGGCTTACATCAGAGACAGTGTAAATCCTAGGTGGATTTCCTATTTGGCCAATGTCAGATGATTGGGTTATCAAGTCATTGTCATTGAAGCCATCATCGTCAGCAAGATTAATTCAAGGTTTTCTGGGAGAGAGAGATGGTGCGATGATTGAGAATCATTTTCAACTACTGGTGCACAGCTGATTCGTATGTCTGTGTTGCTTCAGTCAACCCCTCTGTGATCCTGATCGCTGCGACGTGTACAGTACTGCATGGACTTGTCGTCCTAGGTCATTACAATGCACATCTTGTTCACATAGCTGGAACTGACGGATGATATGCTTATTTGAATACTGTATGAATCGAAAATTTGGCGAGAAATCAACACGGAGCTGATGAGCATGAGCTCAACTTTCCAAAAACGACGCGGTACTGCCTCAAACAGTGGTTAGACGTGCATACAGGCACGCGATCTGTGCCCCGCCTAAGATGGCTATTTTACAGTCGCATTTCAATAATGACGGACGTCAATGCATCGCCTTCGTGAATGCAGTAATTGATTAGATTCGCATCAGAGTGAAGACTACGGCAATGGAGTTGTAATGCAATGAAGAACTCGCAAAGAAGGCATCAGAGCATGTGAGAGCATAGAAAAAACTGTTCGAGCGTATTAGAGTGCGCGGGGATATTCTGATTGCTATGTAGCGTGGCCTAGACCGGGTTGTGGATGACCATGTTTTGAGAAAAGGAAGAATGGATCATCCATCTGTGCATACATGTAGTACAGCACAACTAAGAACCATCGCGACAAGGCCTGGACCTTCCGCTGCTGATTGTCTCCACACGCCTTTGAATAAGCTAATTTACCATGTACCATCCAATAGCTGCTCCGATCACACCGTTGACCAGGCCTAGGTGAGCTTCCATGGTCGGAGTAGCACACTAGCTGACACTTTTGATGTCTCAGCAGGCAGGATCTCTCCGGCTTTCGATAACAATTCTGAGGAAGTGCGGTAGCTGCATTACTGAAAACAGACCTGATCTCGCTGACGGCAGAGCTCGCCCGCGACTCTGCCGATTTGATCAGGCTTTGGACTTCCGAAGGAATTTCGAATATATCGACACATCGGCCAGGCCGGGGCTGATCTGGGCGTTGGTAAACAATAAAGTAACAATGATGTATTTGGTTTCATAGCTTCGATGCCGCTTGCTCGAATTAGAAATCTTGCTTCTTTATCTGAAAACACGCAATTGGTGTAATGCTTGTCAATGTAAGGTAAGACGCATCACCGAGCCAAGGGGGCGCGTTCATATAGTGTGCCCGGTCTCTCTTATTTCCAGTCCTTGGTAGACTGATGCATAGTAAAAGCTCACGGGTGCCATAAGCACTACGTTATTGGTTACGGTACTCGTGCCCACATTGAATGACTCTGCCCAAGGCGGAATCGACAACGCGATCCCCAAGGCCAGC
>NHZP01000123.1:0-28502 GCA_003313425.1 Pseudopyrenochaeta lycopersici
CGAACCGAGGTTGAGCAGATGTACAAGCCTGTCCATATTAGATACACCAAGATCGCAGGATTGCAACTTACAAGGAGTATGCCGTAGCGGTGTGTGATTGTCGCTCTCCCTGTCCATAACCAATAGGACAAGCGCTCCACTCAGCTGACATAGTACCACGAGCGTGCTTGAAGAGATGACTCCGATCAGGAAACGTATGAGAGATGGATTGCGACCTCCTGAGCTCTTACGCAGGTGTAACCGCGAGCACGATACCACCGCAGAAAGTAATGGCGGAATGGCAAGATGCAGATGAAACGTGTAGTTTGGAAGCATTTCATCATTCCTGATCCACATGAGCGAACTTGCAGCAACAAGTTGAGATGGCTACTTACTTCATCCATGCTGCAAAGTCAAACAGAGCAAATGACATGGAGATACAGTATATGAGGGGAGTAGCCCAGGAGGGAGGTTGAAAGTTCACGCGACGTATGATGCGGGCAAGCTGTATGTACTGTTGGCAAATAGGCCTTACGTTTTGAGGAAAACGATCTACATTGATTCCAGAGTAAAAGCTGGAGCGTACTGAAATGCACTGCATCCAAGCAACGAACCTTCTGTTCCGTCAGGAGTGCCATCGCTGCAGAGACAATAGCAGCACCAAATGCCACTATTTGTACAACTCCAAAGATGAAGGCCAACGGCCGCTCCAGGTAGCTCTCTGTTCGCGGAGTATGGTCTGAGTTGGGGCGCTCTAGCATCAAGCCAGCCGAGAAATATACTCAAGAGCAGTCCGCACAGAGAACAAGCGAGGAAGCCGACAAGAAGCAGGTATCCCATGGTGAGATAGTAGGTAAGTAAGGCACCTTGAAGAGAAATCTGTCATTCTATATATCTGCCAGCACAGGCCGCCGTGCGCCAGCATCCCACTTCATGGGCCTTTGGGACACCGCATGCATGAAGCAGTGGCATCGATGCACTGCCATGATCAAGATGCCCTAGCGGTGTGGATCGATATGTGAGACCGAGCTATGGTGGGTATGGCCATGTGTGTGGTATCCTTGTTGTATTCGATACGCCTGGCGGGCATCTGCTCTTTGAGTTTGACGAAGATCTGGAAGACGTGGACGCTCTACAGGCCTGTTTCTCAAAGATATTATTTTGGCTTAAATGGCAATAGGTATTCAAGGTCGCTCTCACCACTCTAATGTGAGTGACATCCCGCGAGGTATCGGTCCATTCAACAGCGGCAACGGGTGGCTTGATGCTCCGCCACCGGACATGGCGATGTCTGACGACTGATGCCGTGGGGACGCCACTGATGAGTAACCAAAGAAGCAGGGAGAACCCAGAATTGCTATGTGCAAGGCCGACACCACCATCCCTGACTCTGTGCCCACAAACCTGGCAAGGCATGCCCAGGCCTTCTGCCGCGCCTATTCACGGCCTGAGACAGGCATGTCACACCGTGATCATTAGCTTGACCCAGTCTCAATGACATGAGAAGGCATGCCCGAACGCTGAGGCGCTAAGAACCAGGACTGCGTAGCGTCCAAGCCGCCGAAGCCTATCATGGACTGGGTTTGGTGGCAGGGTGGCAGAGAAGCTATAAAAGGGGTCCCGTACCTGTCAGCATCCTCATTTCCTCTCAGCAACTTTTTTGAACTACTCAAGGATGCACGCTTCGCAACCTCCAAAGAGCGGCGTACCGACGGTTGTGGACGACACTGACAACGCGAGTGTACGTGTTCATGGACAATACAGAGCACGCTGACCCTACCAGGACACATCTACAGTCCAAGAAAGTGATTCAGAAGGTACCATGGCAGCATGGCGGGTACGTGGCGACCATTACTCCAGTTAGCTGCCGCCTCACATTTTTTGGATATAGGCAATCGCAAAGCCGGCCAAACCAAAGAGCAATGCCTCCGCCTCCCCGTCGTACAGCCGCATGTTTAAGTACCCTAGGGGTATGAAACGTGCAAAGTCTCCAATCGAGGATGACTCGGAGGACGAGCATCAGAGGGTAGGAAGCAAAGTTCCCAGGGCGTACAGTAAGTCCTCCTGCTCCCTGCTCTACCTGCCAGGTCGCTGAATAGCCTGGAGGACCCCAATTACAGAATCCTCCCCGCAAACTTCGTGTCTGAGATGAGCGGAAGGCTCTCTGAAGCAGAACAAGAGCTCTCTCAAGTCAGGGAAAGGATAATTGTCCTGGAGAACGAAAAGATGGAGTTTTTGGACGCCATAGCACAATTACTCGATCAGCACAAACGCAAGGCCGGATTTGGGACTTTTCAGGAGACAGAAAGAGTTTCGGCCGCTGCTGACAAGAGGACTACGGCTACATGACCTATGAAGAACATGGCCAAGTTGGCACGGTACGGTTGGGATGGATCTGTATCGACAGACAATTGGTCTCCTATACGGAAGGCTCCAGCTTCCGATTTGCCACGACACCATGCATATAGATGTACTGTAACTGCACTTGAGAACGCGTGAGGGAACGAATATGCAGAGTTCCAGGCAAAATAGTAAAACGAGTTTAATTCAAGCAGATGAAAGTCACTGTCCATCAGAGTTCTAAATTTGGATAGCCAAATTGGACATCATGTTAGCTAAAATGGATATCCATATATATCCAGCCAAATCAAACTCCCTTGTTTGGATATCCATTTGGATATCCTCGAGGAAACTCCGCAGATTGCTGCACTCCAAGGGCAGTTTGGTGGATACTATGGCCCACTAGTATTTATGGCCTTCCCTGAGCACAGCTAGAAATCAACTAACCCTCCGCAGGCGTTGGAAGGTTCTAACAATAAAATTTCACGATGTGGGGCTCCAGCAGGGCTACTGTCTCTCGACCTTATGCAAGACAGAGCTTAACTCACGAAAAAGCTTTAGAAATTCGCGAAGAGAGGGATCATTGCTGTCCTTGTAGAGATAGTTTAGCAAGCAAGCGGCTATGTGCTCACACCATACGAGTGGGAGAGTGCATGCGGAGCCTGCGAAAACGCCAACTTATTTCTCATCGTCGACTAAGCATTAACAGCTCTGCGGTGTGGCGCACCGTTTGCACATCAGCTGCCTCAGTTCAGGAAGTTTACGCCCTCCTTTGTCTATTTTGCAAATCCCTTGCAACAACCGGATTAGCCATCTTCTAGAACGGCCTTTGTTAAGATGGGCGATGAGGGCAGTGGTTAGTGATGCTGTCAGATTCAAGGACTATTTGGCTTGATCTTTGATGAATTTTAATGATGAACATGATTGATTGTGTGTTCTCTATTTTCTGCCTTTTTGTGTATCCCTCCGCCAAGTGGTTACACCCGAGAGTTTGTGCTACCATCTAGGATCTCGCAACTTGGAGATCCACACGTGACATCTAACACCCTATCGGGCCTTACATCTGACAGATGCATTGAACCGGACTGATCCTGAAGCAGAGCCTGCTTCAGGGTGATTCATTGAATCAGGGCTCAGATTCAGTTTGATTCAATAATTCGAAGCGGTGATGTATGACGTACGGTGTAGCAGTAGTATTATGGCTTGTTGCCCTCTAATTTATCCTCTAGTCACGCAAACTCCTGTTCCGTAGACTCTATAGCCCTCTGAACCGCTTCATCTGTCAGAAAAGTCTCATAAGAAAGCCCAGTCGTGACCCAATGCTTCAAGCACTCCAGCATCTCTAGCGTCTTGATTGAAAGCCTCGTTCGATCCCATGAGACCGTACGCCGAGAACTACTAAATATACGCTCCACCTCTGCGGACATCGGGGGTATAGATGGTATGTTGATGGCCAATAAACTGAGTTCAGGATACGTCTTCTGCTGCGTTGGCTCAAGCCAATATTCAAGCGGAGACTGTTCACCAATAGAGACAGGAGTAGCCTGTAGAATTAATTAGCTTAACTGTAAAGAACATTCAGCAAACATACTATGATAAAACGCTCAAAGTCATCACCTATTGTACTACCAACATCTATATTTAAATACCTCTCACGCTTCCATCGCTCGTATGGCGTTTCTAGCGAATCTTGAGTAAAGCCGCTGCTCTATAGGTGGCTTGAAGTGGTCTTTCCATAATTTTCTAACCTCTCGAACTGCCCTATTGTTGAGACAGACGCGGATCGAATGCGTGCGGGTCTAATCGAGCTTGGCACGAGCAATGCCATCGATCGAGCGCTAGAGGATGTATCCTGGAAGCCACTCTTCGCCGAGAAGAAGACCGAGGAGGTTGTCAAGACTGCTCCGAAGTCGAAGGAGCTGAAGTCGGAAATCGCAGCAGAGAAGAGCCGACAGAATCTACAAAAAACACTGGTTGGCAACATAAAAGTTGTAATGGATCCTTTTTTTGCGAAGCCAGGGCCCCCGATGCCGAAACCCAGTTTTGGAATTTTAAAGTGAAAGAGGGAGGACCAACCGAATAAAGAGCTTGAAACACCCTCAACCAAAGCGCTTCCGCCAGAAGAGGCAGCGGCAGGGGATATACCAACGAAAAAGCCAGCATTGATATCCGCGCTAGTTGAGTACGACTCTGACTGACTTCCATCCTCAGGCTTTACAAGGACGATGAACAACGAGCGATTGACGAAGACATATTTGCATTCACGGCGTTTTGGGAATATGGCATATGATACCCCTCCTGCGATTGACATTAACTTCGTTTTTTTCGTAAACTTGATTACATAGAAAATACTATTCCTCAGACATCGAAAAGGAAATACAGGGTATAAACACCAGAAGCTCCAACGCTAGAACGCTTCATCCTCCCAGAATAAGCAAAGTAGAAAGTCATTCATTCTTTCCCTAGATTTATTGTCAGATTATGTGGTCTTTCACTCACTTCGTTGTTGCAATTTCATATCCCTTTTCATCCTCTGCAATTTTTGACTTTCCTTTTACTGGCCTCGCCCTCGCTCTCGCTCGCTCTGGCCACCAACCCGTTCAGCAATTCTCTCAACTAAACTTTCAATACTCGTCGCCTGCAAGATGTCAAATACACTGACTGTCACCTTGGTCTCGCGCTGGATCCAGTTCTTCATCTCGACGGCGACCAGCGAGTCGGTTCCATACGCGCTCATCGAGCGAATAGCATCCAGCTCAGACGGATCCGTCATTAAGCTACGAGAAAGCTTATTGATGAGGGCAGTCTGGATATAATATTTCGCCTGCTCGGTGGGCGGCGCGGAGGCGAGTTGAGCGGCCAGCGAGAGGGAAGCTGGCGTTGCCCCGTCGTTTGTAGACTGCACTGTAGTTTCGGTCTTGAAATGCGGGCGAAGGTACTCGAGATGACTTAGTACTGGATCCTTTGCGAAGAACGGCATATTGCCTTCCTTCATCGTTGCGATGTCGAGATAAGAGTCCAGTCCCGTAACTAAATGGCCGGTCATTGGCTGTCGGATTCCCAATTCGATAAGTGCTAGCATCTCTGCTTCGTTAATGTGTTTGAACTCTTGCACTTTGATCTTTTTTCCGCTCTCTTCTTCTCTACCACATATCCCACGCCGCCGACAATACCTGGATCAATTGCCGTGGCCGGCAAGCCTAGGTTATTGCGATACTTGGCCAGTGTGACTTGATAGGCACAGCCCGCGGCGTAGTTTGATTGTCCTGCATTGCGGATGAAGGAGTGGAGAGAGGCGACAAGGATGAAGAAATCCAAGGGTTGGGAGAGTGTGGCTTCGTGGAAGTTCTTTGAACCGTGGACTTTGGGGAAGATGGTTGATGTCCACTGTTCATGCGTCATGCTACTGAACAGCGAGTCGTTGAGTGTCATGGCGCCCTGTATGACGCCGCGGATAGGTGGGAAGGTCTTCAAGGTGTCTGAGGGAGTGGATGAGAGGGCGAATGCATCGGAGATGTCGCACTGGAGAACTGCGGTGCGAATGCCGAAGTCTTCGGGGGAGGAGATGAAAGACGATGCTTCGGCGGAAGAAGCACCAGAGCGGGAGACGGAGGTTAGGTTTTGGCCACCGTGGGTGGTTAGCCAGCGAGATATGCTGCGCCCTAGACCACCGAGACCGCCGGCGAGGAGGTAGGATACGTCTGAGTTAAAGAGGATGCTCTCGGGCGGTTTCTGTGCAACCTAAAAACCTGTCAGCCTTCCATTTCGAAAGAAATGGTAATATGAGGTGCTTACTAAGACCTGATCACCTGTGGTCGGGACCATGATCGCTCTGCTCGTATACTTCTCATTCGGCACCATTTCGATTGCTTCAGTCAACTTTGACCATGACCTCAAGTCGATCGGCGAAACTGCTTGCAACTTCTCGTCCATAACGAACTTCATCGCCTCCTGGAAGATTCTGCCGGCAAGTTTGACATTCTGTTGACGCAGGTGTGCCATGTTGACGGACGTGAATGACACACTCTTGTCGAATGGAGCCATTTCCAGCCGCGCATTGGTCTGTGAGTTGTCCTTTGCAAGATCAATAAATTTGCCGAAGGGTGCGACGCAGCTGAATGTAGCCTGAAGTGCTTCGCCTGAAAGCGTATTCAAAGCAACATCCACACCACGGCCCTTTGTTGCTCGCCGGACTGGAACAACAAACTTCAGATCTTGACTGGAGAAGATTCGGCTTGGATCAATGCCGTATGACTCTGTGAGGTGAGTCTTCTCCTCGGCCGAATTGACAGTCACGAAGATAACTGCTCCAAGCATCGAGGCGATCAGAAGGGCAGCTTGACCGACAGGAGCTGCAGCTTCGTGAACGAGGACTGTATCATCAGCCCCTATGCACGCTGTGTGTACCAAGGCATGAAAGGCAGTAGAATAAGCTACTGGAATGTCGCGGCGGCCTCAAAGCTCGCATCATCGGGAATTCTCTGCACAAAAGTTGCTGGAGTGCGGACATGCGCGGCGAAAGTGCCGGTGCACCAGGCAGTGACACGATCACCCACCGAGAGACCTGAAATGGTATTACCAATCTTTGTAACAACACCCGCGCACTCTTGGCCTAAGTTTTGATTCGAAAGTTCACCACTAAGTATTTGGATGCCCTTTGAGTCGAGATTGGCAGCTTGAACTTCGACCTCAACTTCTTGAGGCAACATCGGCCGTTTCGCTATCGGATCGCCTTCGAAGACAAAAGGCCCCTTCAGGCCTAAGTCGGAGACTTTGAGCTTCAGCCGGCGATCTCTTTGTACGATATCCTCCAGCTGTGGTGGCAGCGATAACGGATCGGTGCGTCTGACAACGAACTTATTCGACGTCTCATCCTCAACTGCGCGCTTGATATGAAGCACGCCCCCTCTCTCAATGAATTCGCCGTCATCAGACACAGAGTAAGATCCTGGGCTCAATTGCTTTTCGTATATGCGGTACAAAAGGTCAGCGACCCCCTTGGCAGGTAACTTCTTCTCCGCATCTAGATCGACAGTGATACAAGAGAATGCTTCATGCCCTGCTCTCAAGGTACGAGCAAGCCCCTGGAAAATTGCAAGCTCAGGGCGCTCGGGGTTGGAAGACGCTGCTCCACGAGTCACCCAAATTAGGCCCGTGTATATGTCAGCGAAGCGTTGGAGGGTCTTAAATTGGTCAGTCGAAGGGCTGGCGAAGAGTGGTTCATCAAGCTCAACAAAGCTGACGCAGATTGTGCCGGTTATATCTTGCTGTTTCAGCCTAGATAGCGACGCAAGCTGTACTTGAAGGCCTGCCCTTTCCATCCTGACCTTAAGCGCCAACGGCATGTCTAGCCTGTTTACCTTGATCGGAAAGTCGGAGCACAGGATGGTAATGAGAGGGTTCTCTGGCGGCCTGGGCAAGCCATTGCAGAGAGTTGACCTGGTTTCGACGGCCGTGGCTATCATGAGCCTTGTACCCTCCTCCAGCGGGTCCAGTACATCCGGGCTACTTGCTTGAAGACTACCGAAACCAGTAGAGCGCAGCACATCTTCCCACTGAGTCTCAGTGAGCAGCGGGCCATCAGTCCGCCACTCTTCCGATGCGTTCCACCAGCCTGGTAGTGTGCCAAAGATGACTGAGGCTGCAAGAAGGCGATTGGTCATTTCAAGAAGGATGAGTTTGCCTCCTGACCGTAAAAGCTGCCGTGCATGTGCCATCGTGCGATGCATGTCGGATGTGGCGTGGAGTACGTTGGCTGCAACGATAACATCGTAGGACGCAGGCTTGAAGTCCTGTGTTTCAGGATCTTGCTCGACATCGAGCTTCTTAAAGTTCATGAACTGCGAGAAGTCCTCAAACTTCTCTGCGGCGCGTTGGAAGAAGTAGGATGAAATGTCGGTGTATGTGTACGACTTCAGTCGCGGGTACGTGTGGACATCTTCACAGCCCTTCAGCCCTTGAAGCGTCGGAACCGTCGCACCACCCGTACCAGCGCCGATCTCGAGATAGTCTAGGTTGGGATACTTATGGGAAAGCATGGTGACGTATCGGGATATCTGCGCATATGTATTGGGCATTCCGAAGGCGGTGGTGTAGCAGTCTTTCAGCAGATTCTCCTGCATCATCAACGCGAGAGGTTCGACCTCTTGTCTGAATACTGAATGTAGGGCCTCCCCTACTCGTACTAGAAGCCTGCCATCATACGCCGTCTGATGATTTCGATAGTACTCCACAAGGGCCTGAAGTTTAGTGGCAGTCTCGGGGTTGTGAAGCTGGTGCCACTCATCTGTTTGCTGTGGATGTGTCTTCGCTAACACAGCGTCTCGCAGCTCGCACAGGTTCCGATAGAACTTTTGATTGTGAGGAAGCATGGTAGATACGTCATCGTCGTTGACTTCGCGAAGGGCTTTATCGATGAAATAGTACGACAGCAACTCCAGTTGCCTGACAGTCTTCGGTCGATCATCTGGTCGTGGTGCCGCTTGTAGCTCCCGGTCCAGGTTTTGGCGGTCAATGGGTCCCATCAGGCTCCCAGATCGGCTTGTAGCAGTGCTTTGCCAATGACTGCACCTCGATAGGCTCATTGGCATCATTGATAGCAACAAACTTGAACCCATCCATGAGCACCACTGGCTTCGAAGTGGATGGATCCAGGGCGAAGATGTTGGCTTTCGCTTCTCTTGATCCATGTCGCTGGGCGCTGACTACAACGTTGAGTTGGTCGCCGATTTGGGCGGCGATATCTGCAGAAATCGATATTTCTTCCATGAATGTGGGTACCATTGCACCCTTCAGTTTACGAAGTTTGGGACCCCCAAGGGCTGCAAGTGCGAGCTGAAGAAAGCTACCTAGAGTAGCAGGATGTAATAATCGATCATGCTCAAACACTTTCGGATTGGCGATCCGCGTGTGGGTCACTTCGATGGCCCCAGCAACTTGAGCGGGAACATGAGGATCGATGGTTATGCTTTGGAGGCCTTGGAATAACGGTACATACGAGAGACCAATGGCATCAACGCTCTTGTAGAAGCAATTCGGCTCAATTTTTTGCGTGCCGTCTGCACGCGCTTCTGTCCATTCACTCAGGCATGTCTGCGTCAACATCGTTGCCAGTCGCTTGGGTCGACACGGAAACAAGACCCCGACAATTCTCAACCCATCCTCCATCGTTGGGATACGAGAAGACACGAAACTCGTGCCATACGTCTGATAGGGCAGTGCCGCTGCTCGATTGGCAACGCATGCAGAATGAGATTTCGACACCTTCGTCGGATTCGGGGACGACTAGTGCTCTAGAGATACTGACCTCTCGTAGCCTGTACTCCAATACGTTCTTAGATCCTTGGGGTAAGAATGTCGATGGTGCAATAATGCACATCTGTCTGCAAGCTTCTATTGCCATACAGAGGTAGCCGCAAGCTGGAAATAAGACGTCGCCCTGAACGACATGGTCTCTAAGCCAGGGCTGTTCTCGAGGTCGCAGGAAATTCCTGAAGCGAGGTTCGATCGGGTTCCAGTCATAGACTGGTGCACCAAGAATGTCAGTTCTAGCGAATTGCCGAAGACGGTAATCACGGCTGAGTCGGGACTCGCAACAGTAGCTGCGAGTGTGGTTCCAAGGATACCGAGGAAGGTCTGTCAGGACGCATAGAGACTGTTTCGGCTCACTTGGGAAATTGACTGCGTGAAGGTTGACTGGGTAGTTGTTGGCGCACAGGTGGCCAACTGCTTCCAGCACAGTGGCATCGGCAGGTTTGTTGCGGATGAGTGTGGAGAGGTATTGGATGTGCGACTTTTCTCCGAATGTGTTTTCGAGAATCTCTCGGACGGGGAGTTTGAATAGGGCATGGGTTCCAACTTCCAGTATTACTTCTACTCCGTAACTCTCATCTACCGACGGCATTGAGCAGAGCTTTTCTAACGCACCAGAGAAGCGTACGCAGCCAACAAGGTTCGATACCCAGTATTCGGCGCCTAGCTGGCGCTGGTCGACAACGTCTTCTGTGACTGAAGAGAACATTGTCGCCTGTTGCTCGCCATCTTGTCGTACAACGCGTGCCTCTTGGAGCCGCGCAAGATATTCTTTAGCGATTGCCTGCATATGATGCGAGTGATACGCAGTATCTACTTGAAGCATCCTCGCAAAGACACCTTTGGCAACTATGGCCTTGTGGAGTTCTACCATAGCTTTAGTATCACCAGAAACTGTTACGCCACGAGGACTGTTAATGCAAGCGATGACAGCTTTTCCAAACTTGTCGTCCAGCTCAGCGAGTTCGTTGTTTGCTTCTTCTTCAGAAAGGCCGACAGCCATCATACGGCCGTCGTACCCAAAGCGCTTCACTTTTGGTGTTAATAAGCCACGAAAGAACGCAACAGTCATTGCTGACTCAAAACTCAACGCGCCTGTGGCATAGGCAGCGGTGATTTCACCACTCGAATGGCCGATAACGGAGTGGGAGTGTACGTTCCATGCGGAGAGCAGATCTATGAGAGCAATCTGGAGTGCGGTACAGAGCGGCTGGCTGAATTCTGCTTCGCTGACTCGTGACGTGGTTTTATCCTTGAGAAGCTCTTCCATCAGAGACCAGTCAGCGCCCAGACTTTTCGTAATCGTATCGCATCTCAGTAGGCTGTTCTTGAATATTGGGTAATGGAGCAGCTCCCTGCCCATACCCCACCATTGGGCACCTTGACCAGTGAATATGAAACCTATTCGTGGCGGTGTTGCGCGACTGCTGGAAACTGGGACAGGACTTTGCAGTCGCCCTTCCAGATCTAGTTTGTCTTTTGTGACGATTGTTGCACTGTAAGAAAACCGTGAGCGGCGTTCACAAAGGGTATAAGCGAGGCTGTCCAATAAGCCTTCCTCATCGAAGTCGGATTGTGTTTGGAGGTGGTCGGCAAGCGATTTCCTCATATAAGCCAGACCACGCTCGTTATTGGCAGAGAGCAGAAACAAGCGTGATCGTGGAGTGGCACTGAATGTCATTTCGCTGGCAGGACTGACGAAGCCCGAGTCATTCCTGATGTGCCCACCAGAACGACGGTATTGCTGGAGGTAGTGGTACGCATCATCAACAATGACGTGAGCATTTGTTCCTCCGTAACCAAAAGAATTGACGCTTGCGCGTCGCAAGCCTTCCAAAGGCCAATCCTTCGTCTCAGTGGGGACTTGTAGCCGCCATCCTTCGAAATCGATGGCGGGGTTACCTCGTTGAAACCAGATGTTCGGTGCAATTGTGCCTTTCTCTACTCTGAGAACAGCTTTGATTAAGCCAGCAATTCCACTCGCCCCTCCCAAGTGACCCACGTTTGCCTTTAACGATCCAATTAAAAGAGGGATCGCCGCACCGTCTGCTGCAAGGGAACGATGTGCCGCGAACACCTCGCCAATCGCGCCGGTTTCGATCGGATCACCTGTAGCAGTGCCTGTACCATGTGCCTCGAAGTATCCTGTCTGGCTTACATCACAACCCGCAGCTTTATATGCAGAACGTATGAGATGGATCTGTGCGTCTTTCGAAGGCATCGTGATGCCCAGTGTCCGTCCGTCCGAGCTAGCAGCTGTTCCGCGGATGACGGCTCGTATCGGATCGTTATCGCGCAATGCGAGATCTAACGGTTTTAATATGACAGCACCAACGCCCTCTCCTCGCGCGGAGCCATTAGCACGCTCATCAAAGGCGTACGATATTGAGTCTGAGCTCAGGAAATGCATGTCGCTCACCTCAATCTGGATATCCGGACTCAAGATGAGATTGCTGCCTCCAACCACAGCCATTGAGCTCTCACCCGTTCGCAGACTCTGGCAGGCCAAGTGTACAGCAACGAGTCCACTGCTGCAGGCCGTGTCCAGTGTAATGCTCGGGCCCTTCATATCGAAGAAGTAACTTAGTCGATTGGAGAGCATGGTCTGTGAGGCGCCGGTAGATTGGTACTTCGTCGCTAACTCCATGTCTCGCCGCTGCATCTCCTCGTAATCCTTGGTGAAACACACGACAAAACACGATGTTTTGGATCCCGACACTCTGGATAGTGGCGTTTCGGAGTTCTCGAGCGCTTCGTATGTCACCTCCAGCAGAAGCGGCTGCATTGGATCCATTGCCATGGCTTCTGCAGGCGAAATCGAAAAGAATGACGCATCGAACAGGGGTATGTCTTCAGTAAGGAAGTGGCCACCATCGTTGTTGGTCTGAAACAGTCAGCCTGCAACTCATGAATAAGGAACCGCGCGGGAGATGGCGCCATGACGTTACTTACCGTTCCGTAACGGTCCCCATCTGGGTGATAGAAGGCATCAACATTATAACCGTCCGATGGCACTCTGCTCCTTGCAGACTTTTTCTCCACCAACATGTCCCACAGCTTCTCACCGCTTGTAACATCGCCTGGAAGGCGGCACCCAATGCCAATGACTGCGATCGACGTTGGCTTGGGGTCTTTGCAAGCCATTGTCGCTGGATGATAGAACGAGTCGCACCTTATTTTTTGCGCGGATTTTTTGAAGACCCGAAGGACTGCAGTGCGAGATTAGTATTGCTGCGAATATGACTTACATAGCTAGGAGGTACGGAAAAGTACAGGCTATTGCTCCGTCGTCACGGATGGACTTAGCAGGAAGCCATCGAGCGCTCTCGTGCGCGCGCCTATGAGACGCGGAATGCGTCTGCAACACAAAGCTAGGAAATTAGTTTGTCATTGATAGTGGGAATCAATTGCCGACGGTGTTTCTCCAAGCAGTGCGGTGAGGCCGAGACAATTGTCAGTGGTACGCACCTCTGCATTATGTTCAAGCATTCATGGCAGTCTGTATCTTTTCCACGCGCGTCAAGGACGTTGCGGGGCGATCGACTTACATGCAACTGAGCCTAGGCATTGGCTGCTTGGTACTGTTGCGCTGTTTAATTCTGCAGATACGAATGAATGTTGATTTGTTGCCAAAGACGCAAGAAGGCTATGCGTGGAGAGTTAGCCTATCCCAGTTAGAGACCAACAGTTCATCAGTTTCACTTCTGATATGCATGCGTAGCGGCTCCTCCGATGCAATATTGCTTCTGGTTAGACCGGGAGACAGGCCGCAGCTAGGTCTGTTGATACGTGGTGGGCCTTAGTTGGCTGCTGTTGCGGATTCTTTGTAGAGTTATCAACTTTAGTGTTGTGAGGATAAGCTCGGGACGTTCGCCTATGGGCGTCATTACGGAACTTTCCTCCGCCTTCGCCCAAGTAATGAACGCAGCGCGGCAGGCGCGTCCCGCTCCGGAGCTGCAAACCGGCGGTGAGTATGTAGGTATATGCATGACTCTTGCAACATAACGGCCGGGAGATGGTGCAGGTATGGCCAGCATAGGGACTAGGTAGACCAGATGATCGTTACATTGTAGGTTCGCCAGGGTAAAACCAATATGTAGTGGACCCTGAGACGGACCATGGATCAAGAAGGCGATTGTCTGTCATCAGGGTTGAAGCTGCTCGGCGTTCTTTGTTCCTGCTTTGTAAACCTGGGCGATTGTGAAAGACTCGCTATCGTCTGCTGCCTATATGTGAAGCTGGAGGACGCGGGGGTTGATGCATGCAGTACCAGAAGCGAAGGAGTTGAGGTGGGGTCGCTTTGCAGGCTGACATATACCGATGGCGCGCGTATCTGGCAGATGCGCTAACTTACCACACCCTGATTGGATCGGCGCCCAGTCGGGCTGGACGCACATACACCAAAAGAGACGTGGTTTACACTTACTCAATACAATGCATGTTTCGCATACAATGCTGGGTATGCTACATTGAATGAGATGGCAAGAGTGAACTCCACAGGTCATCATGCAGCCCAGTGATGTGGCGCTCCAGTAGATCAGAGACGGGTTCCAGTCCGCTTCTGCTGGTTGGCAACAGTGGATGCATCCTGCTCCTGGTCATCTGCTGACGCATCTTTGGAGACTTCGGCAACAGCTAAGCCTTCCGTATGGCGAGCTGCATCAATATCCAGATGTGCCTCGATCTGGCTCATGTTGCCCTTTCCGTGAATAGCTTTGATCTGGAAGAGACATTAGCGAATGGTCTCAGAGCAACATCAGTTTAACTTTGCTAACCTTGAATCGTGAACCTGCATCCGAGAGCAAATGCCGGAACTGTTCTTCTGTTCTCTGTTTAGCCCCGAGGACCAGCATCATCATGATGTCAACCTGGCACATGTGATTGTCGTGGAAAATTGAGGCTTCTCCCAGTGTTGGCGGTACAACATCGTTGATCAAGAGTGGTGTCCCAGGAGTGCTTTTCTCCAAGGCAGGGAGGAGCGCCCTGGAGATACGGATACAGTCCACGTCGTTCCAGTTATTGGTTACGTATCTCAAAAGATATGCTGGTGCGCCTGAGACGGGTTGAGTAGCGAAGAAGTCATGCGGCATGAACCAGACCTGGACATCGTTCGTTTCCCCGAACGATCGTTTTGAACGATCGTTCATCGTCCGAACGACGTTTATGGCCAAGAACTGGTTCTTATTCTATTGACTAGGTATTTACTATATAAACTGTGAAAATCTCGTAAATCTTAGCTATTCCTAATTCCTGTTTTAGGAAAGTTGTATAGGCAGCGCACAGGCTATACTATATATTATTAAGCCAAGCTCTCTTGAATAGGATTTCCTATCCTATTAACGCCTGTATATAAAAATTGCTTAGTTTATTTGAAAGAAAAATCAGAGCTCGCAATCGCTGCTAACTTTCGCTACAGTTCTAGTGTTGAGAAACGACTATTAGCCAGCTCCCCTACTGCCGAAGTACTCGAGAAGCTCAGCTGCGTCGCACTCGGTGTCAGCTGCTCGCTACCCTCCTCATCCTCCACTTCGCGGTTGCTCTTATCGTTGCCTAAGCCTGCTGGCGACCCTAGTGTAATAAGCCCTTGCGCATCCCAGTTTGCAAGCAGTTCGCTTGCCTCCATTACCTCTACACTCATACTTTGACGCCGCTTATCAAGGAGGATACCAGCAAGGGAGAAGACCCTCTCTGGCTCGTCGCTCATAGGTGGGATAGAGAGGATATCAATCGCCATTCGGGCGAGGCGAGGATAACGGCCACGAACCTCAGCGGAATGCCAGTACTTGATAGGATTAACACTGCGTACTCGCGGCTTACTTATCCACTCATCGTACTCATCTGCAGTCGTAGCAACAATAGGGTCATCCTCATCAATTGCAGCGGCGAGGTAGGTTCTTAGTGCGCCCAATATAGGTGGCTTTTTACTTAGTAATCTTGTTGATGTGGCTTCAAGTTCGCCTGGCAAGTCTTTATACTCGCGCTGCCACAGATCTCTCACTGATTGCTTCGCAGTCTTTAGCCAAGCTCTACCTGCTTGCTGCTTCCATTGCCGGTTAATAAAGTGCCACTTGCGGCGTGGGTCGAGTACAATGGCGGCTGCCAGTGCTGGCGAGCGATCCATAAGGCAATAGTACTCATCTGCCTTCGCCCATCCATGTTCGAGCAATGCGTGTATCCTCGTATCGCGACCAGCGTACTCAGCCTTAGCATCCTCAAGACGACTGAGGATACATTCAAGCGTAGGTAAGACGTAGCCAACTCCTACAAAATCGCCAGCGCTGGCGTCGCCTTGCAGAGCCATTGTTGCTTCAAAGAGTGGCTGGAGGCCGCCTTGAAAAGTTTGCAGTACGCCCCAATCGTCGTGTGTGAAGCGATTTTTAAATACCCACAACGACAGTGAGTCTTTGCCTTTTTGAACGCGCTTGCCGCTGCTAACTGCTATAGAGTAGCGGTTGCTCTCGTCGTCGATGAATGTGTCAACCTCAGCCATAAGTTCCACTGCGCGATCAATCATAAGATAAGTGCTGTTCCACCGCGTCTGCTGGTCCTGTACAAGCTCTAAGCGGTAAGGCTTTATAAGCTTTTTCTTGCGCTCACGCTCACAAACTTTCAGCCATCTCTCGTGCCTCTGAGGGCTCTTACGCACCCATTTTACAACATTGTGAATCTTTCCAACAGGTCCTTGGCACTGCCAGAGCATTACTTCATCGCGAGAGTCCTTTAGTAGCTGGTTCTCGGCCTCATATATATCCTTTCGATCACCAAACAAGAGGGATCTCGCTACCAAGTTGATGACATGGCCCATACAACGTAATCGCCGCTGGTGAACCCATGAAGCCTCTGGAACGTTAAGAAGCTTTGCCAACGCGTCAATAGCTGTATCGTTGTTCCTAGCATTGTCAAGGACAAAGTAGCCAAGCTTGCCCACAATTCCATATGTCTTGGCAATTCGATATACGTCCTGGGCGATATTAACGCTCTCGTGAGAGTCGTAAAACGGTGAGAGGCCTAGTAGAAGCTTACAGTTGGTGCCCTCACAGTTAGCGAAGTGAGCAACTACTCCATTAACTGCATGTAAGTTTGGTGACGTCCACAAGTCGAATGCGAGGTGGATCATGCCTGGACCTTGCTGCAAAAGCTGTATTATCTCACGCTGATGGCATTTTAGATCTTCAAGCACTCGCCGGGCAATCGTACGCCTATTGTTTATAGCCCTTGGGGTTTGAACTAGTGGTTGCAACGTGGCCAGAAATTCGAGGAATTCAGGGTCATCAACACGCTGAAATGGGATCCTACGCCTCACCACCCACCTTCTTAGAGCTTGGTTAATCCTCTCGAAGTCTGTATTTCGGACTAATCGAGCAATAATGCGTTGGTGATCGCTTCGAGATGGGTCAAGGCCACACGAACGAAACCAGTTAGCAAGCTTAAAGTCCTCTAGGCTCTCGTCTTCTGCAAGCTTTGGGTGGTGCTGTGCCATGTGCTTGCGCACGCTTTGGACACCTCTCGTTACGTTGTAGGTAATCTCCTTCCCGTTTAGGTAACACGGTTTGCACAACCAGAATCTCGCCTTAGTCATTCGATCTTTCTGCTCTATAGGAACCCCATATTTCCACACCCACTGGGTGACTTTAACATCACTAAGAGGCGTTGCAAAGCTTGAGATACGCTCCCAATCAACCCAACTGTAGTCAAACTTTAGAGCAGTGGCTGGCTCGTCACCCTGACTTTCTGGTAGCCAGATTGAGTCATCGTTGGTACGCTGTAACTCAGTACGTATAGAGGGATCTGCGATAACTTCTGAAAGCTCGTCGTCGTTAGTATCGTTAAGATCAAACCTTTGCTGGATAGGAGAGTCCTCATCCTGGATAATAAGCTGCGATAATCGTTTGCTACGACGTTGTTGCGGTCCAGTGTCGTCAAGATGAGTAGCTAATCGCTTTCGACGATTCTTTAAGCTCATGCTGGCAGTCGATAAAGGAGTAACAAGAGAAATGGAACGAATTTACAGTAAAACTGTATTAACGCGTTCATGATCTCATCTGTTGACTTCTCCGCTTCCCCGCTTTTGCGACGCGTCTGTAAACAAGAACAATAACAAAGCTAACGATAGCCGAACGACGATCGTTCGCCGAACGATCGATCATCGTTTACTGATCGTTTAGACGAACGATGTCCAGGTCTGGCATGAACGTAACTCGACCATTGAGATCTGAGAAGTCGTTCTGGATAGCCGATGACAGCATGGTCAGAGAATCCTGGACAATGAGTTCAAGATTTGGGAAGGCCTCGAGCAGCTGTAAGTGAGCTTGTTGTAGAGCATTGGGTTTGTTTCAAACTTACCCGGGCGAGCGAGACACTCATGTGGCCACTTCTACCACCGACAGCGATGATTTTGCCTCTGCTGATTTGATCCCAAGAGAGGCTCTCCTTGAGAGTTTCAAAATGGCGCTCGACTACAAGGAAGTTAGCACAGTAACCTGCAAGTTGGAGAAGGAGAGTAGTGCGTCTGGAGACTCCAGCCATCGCGCTCGCAAAGCGACCTGCTCGTTGTGGGTCTTGCTTGTAGAATTGAAACAAATCCGTTCCGTGCCTCATCACAAAAGCTTTCTTCTGCCTATTGCTCACGAGGGTTGATTCCTGGATACTTGCGGAAGTCTCAGTTGCTGCTCTGAAGAATTCATCCAACCTATAGGCTGTATTAGCATCGTAATTCTACCAACGTCGAGCAGAATAATCGCACTGATAGTGCATACATCCCGCCACTGCTTGTCTTTCAGGTAAAGAACACTTCGGGACGTATGTTTGAACACATCCTTTTCCACTTCCTCAAAAACTCCGTCCGTAGCTAGCATGCGCAAGAAGCGACCAACACGATCTTCGTCCATTCCAACTTTCTCCGCAATCTCTTGATGTTAGCGACTCTATCTTCGGGAATTGCTTCGAAGAAGTTGGATTCACAAGCTACTTGCCAGGCTGCCAGATCGTACAAGTAGCATACGAAGGTCCGCGCATCGTTTCTGGGGCCATTCACGAGGCGTAGTAGATCTCGAGCGGCATCATTCAGCCGTGCACGGAGGGCAATCTGCTCTGGAGTTTCCGGCATTGTTTCGGAGTCTACTTCAAATGTTGGCTCCCGTAGATTCTTCGCAGTCAGATCTTTGACAATCTGAGTTGTCAGCTGCTGAACCTCCGTCGCCAGCTCGAGAAGGGCGGACTGCTGTTCAGCTTTCATGATACCGCCTTGGACGAGTGCTGCTTCGATGTGGAACCCCCCGAAATTTGCAATGACTTTTAACGCCTTATGTTCAGATATGCTGGACGAGTCTCGTAAGTGTGCCTAGCCTAGTTCGTGTATTGCACAGTAGCTGATTTGGCCACCGGTCCATGGGGTCAAAACTGTACTAATGCTTAGAGGCTAGAAACGAGAATGAAGCAGATACTCTCTCTTCTCTCTTCTCTCTTCTCTCTTCTCTCTCTGCACGCTTTATGCAGTCAGTACGGCAGAGCCGCAGAGTTGATTAGGCCACCTGCGGCCTTCACAAGCGCAGTCACTTGCGTGAGGCGACTTTGCTCTTGACTATTGGTACAGAAGCATCCCGCTGTGTTCGTTGAAGTTTCGGGATCTGAGTTCAATTGTGAAGTACCGGCCTAAGGGATGCTGGCCCGAAGAGGACTGACAGGCGGCGGATGATGGCGGCGCCCGTGCAATTGCATGACACGGGCCAGGGTTGCACTCGGCAGCAGACTCGATATATGTGGACTGCCTGCATAACACTGACTCGGAGATATGCAGGGTGGTGCCGGTAGGCGCGGTCCGCGCGCTAGACATAGTATGCATATGCATGCGTTAGCAAGCCATCACCGTTCGGCTGATTTCCCCCCCACAGCAAGGCGGCTTGGGTCCTCTTTTCCACGTTTACACTTGGGCCACTAGTTGTGTTATCGGTTTTGTAGTATGGCGTTCTGTGTTAACGTCAGCATGAAGAATTCCTGGGTGGGGGCCGGAGAATGTCACAGCGATTTGCCGAAGACTTTGCTGATTGCGCTTGCCGCAGCTACCTGTCTCGAGCGATTGAATCTTCTTCCGGATGGTCGCGATCCGCATCAGCGATTGTGCCGTGAGGTTTCCTGTAAATAAGCCAGGCCAGGATGTCAGGGCGGAGAAAGACTCACACAGTTTACTCGCCCCCACACGACCATGGGACGCTACATATAACATTACGACGTGATGCTCTTGCGTACACAAGCTGTTACGGGCCCTGGTCTAAACGGTTAGCTGATTGCGGGTCAAGGGGCCTTCAAAATGTTGTGAAATCGCTGTGCAAGTCGCTGTAAGCATACTAAAGATGTAACCTTTCTTTCGTGAGCGCAGAAAATATTGACATCAAACCTTACTGATTAGTTAGAGCTTGTACAGAACCAGTAGACACGATCAAAGATCGCTTACCTGATGGTCCTTCGCGCAGTAGATCTCAAGAGCGAGGCCAATCGCTAGCTTGATTCGGTGCCAAGGCGCTACGAGACAGCTGTCAGCAGATGATGTTGCGATTGCGAGCAAAAGTACTCAACGTCGCGTATGAGCATCCAAATCCGCGGGACATATAAGAGTCGGAGTGCGCTTGAAGCTACTGAGCTACCGGCATTAGGCGTTACGCGAGCCCAGAAGCTCTATTCGGCTACGTCTTCTTCGACGTTGGTCGGTGCGTCCCTTGTATAGATCGCATGCTGCAAAGATTTGGAGGCTGATTGGCGTTAGCGAGATCCACGGACACATACTTTTATGGGACACGACGGATTGTAGATACGCGCCTCAGCGGCATCCGAAGTTGATAGACGAGATCTAGGGACTAGTCAGTCAGACTTCAAGCCTGTCCCCGCAGTCTTGATACATCTCGGATGATCATCGAGGGCCATATAGGACTTACTGTCTCTTGTGGACCTCGAGGATCTTGATTCAGCTCGACAGAGGTAGGATGGTAGAGCGAAGGTTGCCATTCGACAGCATCGATGACGTCGGTTGCCTCAGTGTTTGGAATGACAGTTTCTGGTCATGTTTCAGCCATTGGTCGACGCTGCGAGAAATTTGAATGAATGGCACACGCTTAGGCGGCGATTGCTCTTGAATTTAAGGATGTCAGTGTCACAGCAAGCGGCCAATCTGGGAGGCTCCAGATTGAATCCATGGTGCTGTCAACCTTTGAGTGTCGCCATACTTAACCGCAATAAACGGAGCGATCACTTACTGACTGTCAATAGATGCGGAATATCCGCTGGGCATAATCGAACTGATCCTTGCGAGAGTCGGATTAGCGGAAATCGAGCTGCAAAAGCGGGGTCAACGCCTCCACGCCCTGCTTGAGCACGGCCTGGCGAGGATTGTACAGCCTTGTGAATCGCTCACCTAAGTTGACAGCCACAAATGCTCTCAGCCGATGCTGCGATTTATATTCTAGCAAAGGCGCCGGGCACGACAGTTAGTGTATAGTACAAATAGGGTGACAAAGGTATTGAACTTACTCTTACCTCGTGGGGTGGTGACCGTGTGGATAAGCTAGGAGCAGAAGAAGCGACCCGAAAAGGCCTTGAGGACTTATCCAGTTGCGGCGAAAAAGGAGAGGTACCCTGTGAGTACTCTAATTGAGAACGAATATGAGCAGCGTATGGGTAAGGCTGAATATCATGACATTGACCTGTTTCAGTAGTCAGCCCGTACGACGTTGATACTGTAGCCCCGCCTAACATGTAGCGATAGATATTTTGATTTAAGCTGACCTGCAGGCACATTTTCCAGGGCGCAGATCTTCTGTTCAGTAAGAATGGGGAGGTATAGGTATAGAGCTGAAGAGGCGAACAAGCCGCTTGCTCTTTGGATCGGGACTTACGTAGAGTAGATGACCCTAGAGAATATCGCAAAGGTTGAGGCAAGCTACCAACGACGCGCGCGATCCGAGTAATTCTCTCGAAGTTGCCGGTGATTCTGAGCAAGATTTGTGTTTGAATGCAACGCCAAAACCGTGCCACTAGTCAGCAAAGATCTCAACAAGCAGTCGTAGAATGGGCAAGCAATTTCGGCGTATTATACTCAGTTGTTGCACAAGAAATTTTGTGGATGCAGGGCACGAAACCCGGATAGGTAGATGAATCTCGATTTTATTGTTCGTGTACGCGTTCAATTGCCTGAGAGAGATTAGCAAAGCTTGCTCGAAGGGAAGGTGATATCAGCCGTTAATGTTACTAGAGGTTGTACAAGTCAATGTGATGATACCTCCGGACTTGACCATGATGACTCGCGCTTGCGGCTGACGCGACCGTGTGCGCACCATGCTCTGAGACGCACGAGATTTACCAGATAGCTGAGGAATTTCCCCAAAGCCAGCCTTCGGCTCTCAAAGGCCTCAATGAAGCTCTCACGCCTCGTAAAACAGCCTGAGAAGCACTATAGGCCTAAGTATAAAGAGTACGAATGCGGTGCTAAGCGGCGCCAACCGTACTGGCATGTTAGTACCATGCATAATGTAGGCTATAGGATACTGACCAAGTGGACAAAGGAGGATGTAGACCGGAAATAAGCACGGAGCTAGCGGAAACGCGGAATTGAACGCGGAATTGAACACGAAACTTCGCGCTAGCGCAGCACCTGGCATTTCTCTAGTGTCTCAACAGCAGACATTGTGGTTAGCAGAGTCGGCCCACTGTGGCATCACCAACACGTTGTCGCTCAGACGTTCAAAACAAGAGCATTGTTTCACCGGCTATCGGGCTGTTACACCGGGCTCGATATAGGAGAACTGGGACAGAATTTGTGGTATGAAATGACGAAGCTGGATTGAGTCGCTTGTTGCGTCGCAATCCCTCGCTGGAAGTGAGCCTTGAGTGTAGCGATGTGTGACCACATTCGAGGGCTTAGAACATGCTACGCCCACACCTTTATAGCCACTGGCCTCCAGTACGCTTATGCTGATAGAATATCATCTGCGAAGCAAGTGCCAATATTGTGCACCACAGTTCTGGCTTCCATTACAGTGCTTACTGTCCGCCGTGTCGAAAAACTAGCTTTCTCAAGTAATCAATTCCACGTGAAGCAAAAGTATGATGAACGGCTTGGGCGATAAGCAGGGTATCAGTATAGGAGTGCCAGCTGCTAGCATAGCGATGATTCGAAGCTAACCCTGACACGTTTACCATAGCTGACATGGAGGCATAAGCAGATCAGAGATAGCACAAAAATACTGGCCGATTGTAGTGATGGAGGTAAGCAGTTAGTATCGAAGAGCTCCGCGTAACCTGGTGTCCTTGTGTACCCACCACGATGTACTTGCTTGTTTCGCGTGCTGATGTGCCAACGCCCCATTTCCACGCAGCAGCAAGCCGCCACGCCGCAGCGTGCAATATCCTTGCGGAGGGCAGCCCATTGCGGCTTAGCACCATCGTCTCAACGTTCGAAACGAAACATGTAATGGTAACAACGAGCAGCAACATTACATTGCCACATGTGTGGGCAAGCTGTGAGGGTTCGAGAAGGAGCCTCCAACACTCCCCTCTGCAGTCAATTGCCCAGTTTCCGGCGCCGCTGTTTGATTAGCCCGGAGATTTTCGTGACTGACTCATAACTCGTGAAGTCAGGAAAGGCTTATTTTAGCCGAGACTGGACTGGCGTGGGATGAATGGTTTGTTGCTTGCGTCATGGAACCCACGAGTCATGACCGGTCATGCCTAACAGTGCTTGCATTGACAGGTTAGCCATGTGAGTAGAACGCTGATGGTCGTTGACGTGGTATTGAGGGGATCATAATCATTATCCTCTAAGTGGGTAACCACAACACCAGCATTAACACGCTAGAATGCGCCACATGTGATGACCATCAGCACTAGGCGCGGGTCGTTCCGCTACAATCAAGTGCTGACCAGGTAGCTAATTGGATGACTGTCATCGCTCATCCAGTGCCATTCATCGTTCGGCCCGGTGCGCTGTAGATCAACGCCATTTGGCTTTGAGGCGAGTAAGCATTCGATGATCGCTCGTCGATTGCGCACGAGTGCATATGGCCACGTGGCACTAAGCTCGATACAGCCTAACACGATTCCCGTCTGAAGATCGTCAGCATTTTCGGTCTTCCCCGTTGAATCATTGGATGCTACTGGGTGATCGCTTGGTTTCAGCAACGAACCCTCAGTTCATCAATCTCATGCTCTTCGCCGTGTACGTATGCATGATTGGTTAGCAAAGGTGACCGATGGCAGCTGCGGTAGCCTTCATACAGTTGCTTGCGAAACCGCCTTCACCGTTTGGGCACACGAAGATTTTTGACCCTTGCGGCCCCAAGTCCTTGCTGCCTTTCAACCAACCATGTTCCTGTAAGGCGATTCTGCGGAGTTCGAGGAGGTTCCGCTGTTGACACTGAAGGCAGATGATTGGCCACACAACAGCATGGGTGTCCTAGTGCAGTGGGGGCCAAGAATCTTTGTGTGCGCAAAAAGGTGCAGGCGGTTTCGCAAGCAACTGTACTGACATGCCGCACCTATGAATCCATCAGAGCACTGAAAAGAAATGGAAACACGATAACTGTATTATGGCTGCGGTCAAGTGAAGAAAACGCACTGTTGAAGCTTGCTAAGGCGAAGGCAAAAGCGGCAACGAGACAGGGTGTCACCCCACAGACACAACTCCCCAGAATGCGATCGACCACCCTTAACATTGCGCGAGCTAAGCATCGTGCCACCGCTAGGGGGTTACTGGAAAACGTCGGGAGCTACTCTAAAAGAATAGACAAAGCATTACCAGGCAAACATACGCGACAGCTCTATGACCGACTATCATGGAAAGAAGCGAACACGCTCGCCCAACTCAGGACAGGCATGGCAAGACTGAACGTATATCTCCACCGAATCAATGCTGCGTCAACAGACCAGTGTGAATACGGACAAGCGCAAGAGACAGTAGAACACTTCCTCTTCCGGTGCAGAAGATGGACAACGCTCCGAACAGAGATGCTACAATGCACAGACACAGGCAGAGGGAATCTATCTTTCTTCCTCGGCGGAAAGACCACAGCTGATGACAAGAACTGGACTCCGAACATGAACGCTGTCCGAGCAACGATACGGTTCGCAATAGCCACAGGTCGACTCGATGCAAACCAACGGCAGACTAATCAGGACACCTAACTACCTACCTAACTAACACCCAACCCGACTCACCAACATATCACCTCGTGCCACAGAAAGCAGACACCGCTTCAGTTGCCGAAGATAGGACGCTGAACACTTGGAGAAAAGCATTCAAGCAGTTTACTAACAACATTACTAACCCACGAGAAATCGAAGAGAAATGTTAAATGAAGGAATATAAGGTATGAATGGCGTATTGCATGGGCTTGAAGGAGAACAGGACCCACTGCGGGCAATGTATTAGTAGAGCAGTGATAGTAGTCCTTTCGGCTCAGCCGCCGGGCGTCAATAAATTGTGTGTGTGTGTGTGTGTGTGTATATCCTTTATGGTTAGACTTTGGGGATTGAATGAATTTGTTGCGTTATGCCTATAGAGATGTGGACGCCCAGGATACTGCTTATACTGCTTATACTACTTATGCTGCTTATACTGCTTGTACTGCTTCTTGCTGCAAAATTCATGCGAACGTCCGTCCTCATACAGGATCGGCTGACCTCCAAGCAGATGGTGCTGCTCCAAGTGGCGCTGAACTTAACGGCTCACCCCTTCACAGCAGCTTTTCCGATGTGAGCGTCGGGCATAGCGAACGGTGGACAATGACCGACGTGACGACTATCACGAAAACATATCGAACAACCGCTTGGTCATTCACGTCATTCAATGGAAGAATTCTCCAATCTGATCATGCTCACCAGTGTTGATATTTTGTGCCCTTAAAGCCGCCGCGGCCATAGCTGTAGAGTTTGTACATCCTGTCACTCACACGCCGCCAGCCTCCCTCGTGGACCCACGTTGGCTGACTCTACACGATGCATCCTTCTCAAGCCATTGCGTCCCTACTGTTAGTCTTTGTCAAGCTGGCTGGTGCGCATTCGTGGGTGGAACAGCTGTCGAACATTGCGTCCAACGGATCTTTCATGGCAGGGTACGGCTATCCTCGCGGTTTTGTAGATAAAGGCGTCGCTCACTTCGATCAAAATGCCGACGTATGGTTGATTCCACCCTTGGAACGGCAGCCACCATTTGTGGCTCACACAGATCTTCTCTGTCATCCCTCTCAGCGCATTGCACACCAGACTGTCAACTATCCTCGCTTGCAGACCGTGCCTGGTGGGATGATCGCAATGCGATATGCAGAGAACGGACATGCCACAATCCCAAATGGCGGAAAGAACCTGCTGGGCAAGCCGGAGAAAGGTGGCACGGTCTTTGTATTTGGCACCCAACAGCCTCTCCAAGAAGAGGTCCTACTCGACGTGCTGAAATGGACCCGTGACGGTTCTGGCGGTGATGCGCGTGGTGTTCTCCTTACCACTCAGAACTTCGACGATGGAAGGTGCTACCAACTTGGGAATAACGCAATTGCTGCAGACACCCGGAAAGAGCAAACGCCCAACCCCCTGCCGGGACAACCTGGGAGTGAGCACGAGTTGTTGTGCGAAACGGACGTCAGAATACCTGACGACGTCCAAGTCGACAAATCTTACACAATGTACTGGGTGTGGCAGTGGCCGAACGCGCCTGGGAAAGACCCTACTTACCCCAATGGGAGGGACGAATACTATACCTCTTGTCTCGATGTTGATCTTGCACTGAGCATTCCACCAGAGCAGACCGAGCATCCGCTCATCCAGCAGGACCCAATGCCCTCGCGGTTACGGATTTCAGATCGCGCAGCGCTCTAACAGCCGACCCGCTAGCTTTGTATTCCGCTTCTGCGTTTGGGAAGCCATCTGAGACCCAGACCTTAAGCCTCGCACGTTATGCGGCTCGTGCCTCGAAAGCGGATCCGGCTGTGATTGCTACCTCAAAATCTAATGTCCATTTGTAGTGCACGAATGTTACGAGTTTGAATGCTGTGTCTCCTTTGACCTCAAGCTTTGTTGGATTGTCTCGTACATCTTGTAAGTACAAGTAGATGGTTAAGTAGCTCTGGGCGTTACAGTAGCCTGAAGAACGACAAGTCTATGTCGAATATACTTCATCATCATAGGGACGGAATCTGGTGACATAGAACAAAATCTGATTAACGCTCCCATAAAGTCACGCACAACCTCTATATCCCCTCATACGCCAAAAGACCACATCGGCCTATCGAATACCTAACTTCTCATGATCTAAGAGAATCATGGTCCCTGAACGTTGGCGCCCTTGAAGAGAATTCTTACAAACGACTTGTTCGATCGGCTTTTTATAACCACTAACTTACACGTGATTGACGGCTGTTTGGATAGGCTCTCGTGCTTACTAGTCTTACAACATTGATAACAATCGCACATGCCGCGTTCCGTTTTTAAGAGGTCTATGCGCTTCGTTGGCAGATCGTCAATGACGCTGAGGAGCAATCATCCACTCAACTGCATCAGCTGTGCCTGCATGTCTGCAACCTGCTTCAGCAAATCGGTATTCTCCTTCTCCAGAATGGACTTTTTGACTGGCTTCGACTTCTCCGTGTGCACATTCGCCCCCACCAGGTCGCCTTGCTCGTCCAGTTGCATACCCTTCTGAACCAGCATTTTTTCGACCGCCGGCACCAACTCCTCAAAGTTCTCCACTAGAGGAATCCCATACCGTTTACAGACAATGTGCACATTTCCCCCTCGCCAGAACCGCGGATCACAGCACACAACCACCCTTGTCTGAAGCCGCCCAGAGCCCCAGCTCCAGCATCGTCACGGGACTCAACGTGTTGACGTCGAAGAAGAAACAAATTACATCTGCCTGCTCCATTGCGCCTAGCTCCCACTCTACTTGTCGTCGGAAAGCTTCGTCCTTGGCTTCTGGGGTGACGTCGGGATCCCAGTGGCCCCTACGCGGATTGTTTACGGTTATGGGTAGGTGGCCGAGCATCTGAACCATTAGCGGTTGCCATTGTACGGCTTTGCCCATTTCGATGCTTCCTGCGGTAAAGATAGAGAATTTGCGATACGTAGGGGGCTCCGGGGGCATGCAGTGCACAAAGTCGCGATGAGGTACTGGGAGAGGAGGATGGCGGGTCGGGGAGTTGATGATACTTGTCGAACACTGCTTGGTTGATGTCCACGGCTCCGGATTTAGGCGATGTAGATTGCTCTGCGTCGGGCTCCGTCGATTCAACAGATCCTGAGCCTTCCATGTTGGGCATTTGGCCGATACTGGTCTCCGGCAGTCACATTCGGAAAACGATCCTCTGGAGACATTGTGGTCGCCTTCGTTGGGCTGGTGTTGCATGTATTCTCCCTGAAGCACACGGACGTCATCGTGTTGTCCATTGCGGTAGGGCCGGCAAGTTGTTGCGGGCGGAGACGACGGGGTCGGTACAAAGTACGGTGCGATCCTTGAGACAAGATGAAAGTTAGGAGCTTTCCAAGCAAGCAAAGAGAGTTTGGATGGTACTGTATAGGACTGTTGTCGAGGCTCTTTATAGTACTGCTCAAGGCCCCTTGGTCGCCTCACTCAAACAACGGGACCACAATTCCGGGCGATGTTAACAGGCAGCAGAATGATTGACGTCAGCAAACTTGTCCCTTTGCCAAGCAGATGCCTCCCAAAAGCCTCTCCTCAGGCTTTCTTCACCGTCTTGGCAACTCGATCATGCCTAGTCGATAACATAGCCACCCACCAAGTCGATCGTGCCTCACACCACGCCCACAGTCCGCATGGTTGTATCCCTGCAGGGGAAGTTTAATCCTCCTGGCTCTGAGTGAGGTCCACATAGTAC